>JACWBX010002208.1:0-45661 GCA_014622435.1 Polypedilum pembai | reverse complement strand
TTATATGCATAATGCCGAACCCTACGATTTAGTCAATATTCCTTTATTTTTTTATGTTTTCATCTTGTTTTTCTTTTCATTCTATCGTTAAAAAAGCATTGTTGATACATCTACATAACTCAACTCTTTTTCTCAATACTTTTTCACAATATATGCTCAGTATTCACTTTTTTTTGCATTTTTTACATTACAAAAAAGATTTTTTGAAAACATAAACATACTCTCTCGCACACACACTCAAACATATTTAGATAGAGAGAGATTTTGAAAAATTTGATGGGGGTGACAATTCTTCTACATTTTGTTGCAACATAAACAATCTGCTGACTCAAGCAATATCCATTTATGCTTATATTTATAAAATATATATATATATATATATATGAAATATGAAGATTTTTTAATATCATTGCATGGTGTGATGTAATGTATGCATTAATAATATCGATATATTGTATATTAAGGATTTTTTGTTTGCCGTTGCCATGTTGATGCTTTGAAAAATTCTCTTTATTCTTTCCAAAATTTTACATTGCTAAAAATGAAATTACAATATTGAGGGTTGTTGTGAAATTGAGAGAATTTGCAAATTTACGACCACAATTTTTGATCATATCACACTAATTTGAAAGTGCAAAAAGAACACACACTTTTTCATGTCAGAATTTTAAATGAAATAAGTTTTTCAAACTATCATTTATCATAAATACAAGTGTTTATCTGTATGAATAGGTAAAAGGCATTGCATAAATATATGTGTGCGTTATTTCCTCCTAATATCGTAATGAGGCCACGATAATCATACACCTTTAAAGTGTGCATAAATGCTCATATATGCTAGTTGCATCATAAAGGCCTTAACGTCACAAAGCTTCTTAATGATTTCTCATTTACATTTTTAAAATAAAAAATAAAAGAAGAACAAAACCGTGTAACAATCAAAAAGAAAAAGATATTCATGTGTGTGTACTTGAAACATCAAAGTGTAAAAGAAATAAAAAATTATGCAACATTGTTTTATGCTTGCTTTTATATATTCGGAATAGTATCGACATTAACATGCTTTTCCCTCTACTCGACTCGTGTTTCCTCACTTTATGTTATACTTTGTAGAATATAAAAATATGCACATGCATTTGCTAACAATAATAATAATGATGATGATAATAAAAAATATACATAAGAGAGTGTTTTTTGTTGCAACAACATTAAAAATGTAAATTTATGTTTGTTACTATCAAGAGTAGAAATTTTTTATCTTTGTGCTACAGATGATGAGTGATAACAAAGAATGCGCGCAAAGAGGAAAGGGAAGTTGTTATAACTATTATCCTTGACTAATGATAAGATAAATTCACATCTCCCACAATTCATCATGTTTCATGTTAAATGTGATGCATTGAAAAATATTTAATGGATTTGTCATTCAAATTTTTTTTATCAAAAGAAAATTCATTTAATGCATTTCCATGAAAAAATTCAACTGTTTATGATTCTTACTGAACAAATATTTCTTCTATACTCATTTTTATTGTTTTTTATTATTTTGCACTCATTCCATCATTGCTTCATTTTTGTTTTACTGTTAAGCAGAAAAGCTTGTGTATACAACTATCATTAATAGGTAAAATTATGAGCATATATTATAATAACAGAAATTTATTTAAGTCCGTCAGATGGCTCTATTATGTTTGCATACAATCATATATATACATACATGTAATAAATATATATTTGTAAGAATAAAGTAGAAAAAGATACAAAAAAAAGTAGAAAAGGAATTATAAAAAATAAAAAAAATACTTTTTTCCTTTGAACATTGAAAATTGTATGTAAAAACATCAAATGATGTCTGCAGCGGAAAAGCCGTTTTTATGCTGTTTTTCATTTATTATAACATAGAAAAAAAATTCTTCTTTTTCTTTCTGTTTTTTTTTTGTAGAATATTACAATGCATATTGCATATCATAATCAGCGTATTTTATTCAGTTGAAAACAAAAAAATCAAAAGAAGTGTTCGCATTTATGCATATACATAACTTTGCATTTAAAAATGCTTTTTTGTATGAAAAGAGAAAAGAAAAAAAAATTGCATCTGAATGTGGCGCTTGATATATGCTAAATATCTTCATTTCATAACTCATATGCAAATTTTCTTTATTTTCTATTTAAATTACATACAATTTTATTGTTATTTACATGTACTTGTTTTTTGCAATCACACTATTATTTGTATAATATCATTGAGTTAGTAATAGAGCACATAGTTCATTTTGAGTTTGTAATAATTTCATTTTGTGATTTACTTTATGAAAAAAAATAATAATCACTTTGATGATTATGAAACTAACAGTAAACATATAATGATTATTATTGCATTAAATGAGAAAATATTGAAGTTATTAGTGGAAGGGCAATTAAATTTTATTTTTTTACATAATTTCAAAATTTGCTTAAAGTTTTTCTTAATAAAAATGTAAATGACAAAGTTTTATGATATCCTAGATTTCATAGACAGGGAAAAGATAGTTAAGGTGATAGTTGATAGTCGTGATAGTCATGAACTATCATGATAGTTTCTATCAGGTTGATAGTTCAATCTTGATAGATTTTGATTGTTTTTATGATAGTTTTTTGAAAGTTATAGAATCTATCGTGATAATTCAATCAATTGATGTTTTGATAGTCAAAAAAGTACAGCAAAAACATTCTTTTCTAATTGTTTTGCTTTAAAAATCATTTTTTTATTTATTAATTTCACAGTTTTATCGATTTTTTGGTATTTAAAACTAATATGAGAAGTAGTTAATAGAGAAATACATTCATTTTATGCTAACTTTTATATTAAAATAATTTTTTATATCTTTTTTGTCTCTTATAAACGTTAGAGACAGTGTTCAAAAGAATTTCAAATCGATTTTTTTACTCATTTTTCTTATTTGTGACAATAAATTTTTGACTTGAAACCTGACAGTTCTATCTTGATAGTTGACAATCAGCATTTTCGATAGTCATGAAAACTATCATGATAGTCAAAACAATCAATTTGACAATCAATTGATGGAATCGATCACTATCATGATTTTTCCTGTCTATGCTAGATTTCATATCGATTCGATTCACGATGAAGAAAAAAGTTGTTCATTTCACTAATAAAATATTTTACAATTGCATCAAGTACATGCACATTTGCTCCACGTTAAGCTTCATTTATTGAAAAATTATAAGGAAATCAAATATTAAATTTTTAATTAGCAATTTGTGCATTTTCAGAATAATCATAACTTGTGCTGTGCATAGTTCTGCATGTTTTGCAATATATTCATATATTCAGACATATTGGTTGTGAGTAAATGTAATTTTATTTGTTAGTTAATAAATATTTAATATTAAAAAGGAAATTCCCAATATATCGATTTTTATTGATCTCGATTGCAATTTTCTCTCGCTCTTTGCATGTTTACATGCATTTATTATGAATAGTTTCTTTAATTCATCACGACATTTTACGAAGAAAAGAGCGCGACATGATTAATAAATATTATGTCTGTTTATAATGTGTAGCAAAAAATTTATATTGCTCATATTGCATTTGTCATTAAAACACAAACATCACAAAACCAAACATTGTTAACTATTTATAAAATTCTTTATAGTGAAGATGTCTGTCATAATTTATTTATATACACATATTGCAAGAGTTGGAAAATTAATTAAATTACGCCCCACTCTTTTGTTTACTTAGCCATTAGATTCGATTTATGAACGAGCTCTAAAATTAACTATATTTATCTATATAATTTTATTTTATTATCCATTAACTTTTTTCCCTTTCCTCTTAGAGATACAAAATATATAAAGAAATGTAATAAAATTTTATTTCACTTTCTAACTAAGTAATGCTCAATAAATGTTAGTTTTATTTAAAACATTTCAACAATATATTCAAATTTACTTTTTTCAATTCCATGGAATTTGATCTGGCTGCAACATATACTTTATCTCTCTTCTTGGTTTACTTTAAACTAATTGAATTTATATATTGTATATATTAACTGCTCTTTTTTGCTTTATTGTAAATATACTTATAAGTTATTGAAGTTAAAGCTGCTGGAAACTATTAAATTTCAAATAATTATTAATGTCTAGTCAGTAGTCTGATGAGTCAAAATTTATTTTGACCTATCTGGGCTCAAGTAAATAACCGTTTAAACTG
This sequence comes from Polypedilum pembai, assembly GCA_014622435.1. Classification (NCBI taxonomy): domain Eukaryota; kingdom Metazoa; phylum Arthropoda; class Insecta; order Diptera; family Chironomidae; genus Polypedilum; species Polypedilum pembai. The sequence continues at coordinate 41,445 of JACWBX010002208.1, read as the reverse complement.
CTAATTAGAATAAAGTGTAAAACGAGAGAGAAGGAAATGGCAGGTCAGACACCACATATAAAACGCGATATGTTATGATATCGAAAACGACCTCTTCCATGTGTGCACATATAAAAAATATAAAAAGAACTTTTATTGCTTTAATTTAACCCATACAATTAATATAATAATGAAATCACCGATCAATAGGCCAAAAATTAAAAAAGCTATATATTGTAGCATAAAGCAGAGCGCGAGAGACGATGAGCGAGCGAGAGTTGTGAGTGTGTAATAAGAAGGCAAAGGCAGAATACGGGAACGTGGGAAAATCGGCTTATTTCAATTTCTTAAGACTTTTTCTTTCTATCTCTTTTTTTAATTTAGAGAAAGAAGCAATAATAATAATTCTTTTATTCATTATAAAGTATATTGAATATATGAAGAATTAAAAGAAAAGATTTATTATAATCAATGTATGTCGACAATAGAATGAAATCTTCTTCTATCAAATTTTCATTCAATGTAAAGACTTTTTTAGTTTTTCTGCGATTAAAATTCTTTTTCGGCTTTTTTTGGTGTTATTTTTTCTTTCATTCTGTTATTCACAAATTGTTGTGTGAATATTGCATAAAAGTTTGCAATGAATTGAGGTAAAGTGGCTTTATCGAAAAAAAAAAATAATAAGAGAAAAAGTATTGCACAGCGGATTTGCATAAATTAAGTATTCTTTTATTATACAGAAAAATTCATTGTTTTTGTTTATATGCAAACACTTGCTTACTTACTAAAATCGTATTTAAAAATAAATTTTGAATCTACCAAACTCACACTTTCGCTTCTATCTGCCTTTTGTGTGTGATGAAAACATGGTAATCCTAACAGCAAAACATTTTACTATTAATTAACTGCTTTTGGAACATACACACACACACACATCCTCTATGTATCAACACTCATATTCAAACTAGTTACTATCATACCATACATTTGCAATATAAACAATACTTTACGCGTCACAGCTTGAATGGATTTTAATTTTTAAATATTCAGCACGTTGTGTTCACATTCACTCTCGATTCATTCTGGATATTTCTCTCATATATGATATTTACATGGTGCTGCCTGCTCACTCGCTGCTATTGATAATTGAGTTGAAAACGGAAAAATACATCGAAAATGCCTAAAGTTGGATTTGCTAATGAATTTCATTATATTGCGTGAATATTTTAGACATCGAATTATCGACAAGCATCGAAACATTAATTATTTTAATACCATCAGAAAAAGTAGGTAGGTAGCACGATTGCATATCGTTTCTATATAATATTTAATTAATTATCTTTCGCATTTTCGACTGGATATTTGCTGATGCTGTTTATTTGCTTATTTCTCAGCTACTTTTACATTATTTTAGAGAAACCCGTTTATACTGCCGCGTCAAAATGCGTATAACAATGAAAAAGAATTAAAACACTTGTACAGCTATCTAGCAGTTAGAAATCTAATCAATATATTTACAATAAATTTTCAACTCTATCGCTATTGTATGAATAATAAAATGAATGAATATATGTGTATGTTAATTTTAAAACAAGAATTTAATTTAAAATTCTGACGACTGTAAAATTTTTGTCTTAGTTACAAAGTTTTTTAGAAACAAAATTTTATTTATTGACGAAGTGAAACCACTTAATCACAATCACACATAAATGATACATTCATTAAGAACCGAATATATTGAGGAAGCAAAAAAATCAATTACAATTTTCCCTCAGTTATTTTTTAAGTCTGAAATGATTTTCGAATAACAATACATGTAGTATGCAATGTTTCAAATAAAGTGATTGGGTGATTTTTTTTTTATTTTTTCCACCTCATTATGTGTATGAAAAATTCTGCTTTTGTTTAATGAAAAATCTCCACTTCATCTGCTGTTCTCACACCACAAGTCACTCTGCCAACCACTCACTTCGTCGTTCGAGTTAAATTAAGTACTTTTTTGTTCTTTTTTCTGCACTCACTCTTCACTCATCCCCACTGATCATAATAATAATTTTTTTTCTTTCTGCTTTTTCGCTTTTTTCTCATTTTTTTATGTTCCATTTTTTACTTTTTTAATAAATTATTAATATAGAAAAAAGAGAAATTTTTTGCTCTCTTCTCTGTACATAATATATACACACATAAAGAGCATTGGCGAGTACACTGGCTGTTTATGGTAAAAAAAAATGAAAAATTAAAAAAGAGCGGACCCCTTTTCGTAATTATTAATTTAGAATAAAGTAAAAACTCTCCGCTTCGCTTTTATCATCTCCTCGCGTTGCTTTCCACCCTCTCCAGTTATATTTTTTTTTCTTGCTTTCCTTTTTTCTCCTCTTACTTTTTTTCGTATAAATTTATATATTCATTAAAAAAATTTTTTAATTAAAAAAAGTCTTTATAATTTAATATTATTTTTTTCCATCTCTTGGAGAGAGCGAAAAAAAAATTATATATATAAAAAAGGAAAAGTTTGTTGAAAAAATACGCCAGCACAATGGACGAAAGAAAGAGAAAATTGTGAGTGTGTGTAAGGAGTGTACAGAAAAAAGAATTCCATCTCCTTTCTCTTAGTATTATTATTGTCCGGACCAAGCGCAAAGTTTTCAGTCATTATTTTTAAATTACTTTGCAAATGTTTGGATTTCATCTTTGCAGTCAGTGTGATGTAAAAAATTGAATTTATGCGACGACAACGGCGATAAAGTAGAAGGAGAAAGAGAAAAGAAAAATTACGAAGGAAAAAAAATTTTAATTCATTTTTTTTTTTGCTGAATTACTAATGTTTTAATTGAAAGTGCACTTTACATTCTTCTCTTTTTTATTACATTCATTTTTATATTTTTTCTCGCTCTGTGTGTATCTCTCCCTTCCTCTCTGTCTCTCGATGATGATAATTAGTAATTTTATTTTTCTTTTTTATTTGGAGCCAAGAGCAAATTTTAAAATATTCAACTTATTTCACCAAAATTTATATATTTTTTTTTTCACTTTTAATTTTCATCTTAATATTGTAAAGTTACAGACCAACAAGTTCAAAACTTTTTCGATATAGCCATTCAGCTTTTTCATCATTTTTAGCTTCTTTTGAAATACTTGCTGGTTTGCAGTCAGAAAAATATTTTCCCGTAACACCTTCCAATTTTGGATCAACTGCTAATCGAATTTGAGTATGTGCACCTTCTTCTGACGTTTTTAAAAATACTCCAAATAGTTTATTAGTTATAAAATCATATATTGAAAAATTTCTTGAAATTTCCGTTCGAACACAACCTAAAATAGAAAATTTAAGGTAAAGAATTTTTTAATTTTGTCGTTTTGATACCTGGGTGGCAGCTATTAACAGTAACTTTTGCTTCATATAATTTTTGTGCAAGTTCTCGTGTAAACAAAACGTTCATTAATTTACTCTTTGCATATGCAGTTGCTACAGACATTTTCTTATTGCTATCAAAGTCGTCATATTCAAGTTTTGCAAATTTGTGTCCAAGCGATGAAACATTTATTATTCTACTTGGTGCAGAAACAATCAAAACATCAAGAAGCAAATGAGTAAGCAAAAAATGTCCCAAATGATTGACACCAATTGTCATTTCAAAACCATCTTTAGTTTTTGAATTCGATGCTAAAAGACCGGCATTGTTGACAAGAATATGTAGTTTGTGTTCATACTCTCGAAATCTTGATTAGATTACAAATAAATGTATTGACCATGTGCTTTGATAACAAATACATTTTTACCTTTGTACAAAATTTCTTATTGAATCAAAAGAAGCCAAGTCCAGTTGCAAAAAATATACGAAATCACTTCTACTTTTCCTTCTTATATCATTAAGTGCATCTTCTCCTCTTTTAATATCACGACATGCAATATAAACTCTTGCACCACGTCTAGCTAAATCAATTGCAGTTTCTTTGCCTATCCCTGTATTTGCACCAGTCACAATCGCTACTTTGTGGTCAATTCTATTTTCTTCCTTATATCTTCCTTTTCTCATAAATATTCTTATAAAAATAGAATGATTAGTGGCAATTTATAGCAGAAAATTTATTCATAGACTCACTTGAAAAAATATAATGAGATTCCTAAAATAATTAGGACTAAAAGAACAATTATCAATATTAACCACCACTCCATAGTGTTCTTTTCTTCAATTCAATAAATACTAACTTCACTACCTATGATTTTTACGTTTGTTTATAATTTTATCAGTATTTTATATTGAATTTTGAAAAGTGCTTTTTACATATGATACTTATTTATTGATAAACATTTTACAATCGTGTGTGTATTTTAAAAAATTACAATCTAACAAGGTCGAAGCTCTTTTGATAAAGTGACTCAGCTGTTATATTATTTTTAGCTTGCTTTGACACCTTTGCTTTCTTTTAATCACAAAATTATTTTCTTTCTGTATTTTCGAGTTCTAGCTATCAATACATTTTCGTATGACCCCTTTTTCTGAAATTTTTGTAATGAATTCTTTCATCATAAAGAAATAAATTGAATAAATTCTTAATAGTTCATCTTTAACTTTTTAAAATTAATTATCAAACTTAAATGTATTAGTAAATCTGGGATTTGTTTATTCTCTTATAATTTCGTATTATTTGATTTAAAATTTTTTGGTTTCGCTGTTATCAATTGATTAATAAAAATGTATCAAAATTTTTGAATGTTTCTTCTGGTAAATATTTTTTTTCCGATTTTATTGACTATAACTTGACTAATTCATAATTTTTTCTATAGAACCATTCTGCAACATCCTGATCAAGAACGTGTTCTGAAACTTTTGCTTCCTCGCAATCTTCAAAATATTTTCTTGTGATATTTTCTAGATCTGGATCAATTGCTAAACGAATTTATTTCTGAGCTCCTTCCATTGGCATTCTATGAACAACACCTATATAAAATTAAAATTTTACTATTTTTCAACTTTATCTATATTTTCATAAAATTTATGAAGACGATAGCTGGTAATAGTAACATTTGTAAGTTAAGTAACATTTGTCCTTTGTAATTTCTTAGCTAATTCTTGTGTAAACATAATATTCGACAGCTTGCTCTTAGCATATGCATGAGAATTACTTTTTTTGCAGTTGTCATAAAAACATATTTTTTTCAATTGAATGCATTCTATGTGCTCCAGATGTTATATTAATAATTCGACTTGGTGCAGAAGCCTTCAGTATATCAAGAAGCAAATGAGTTAAAAAAAAGTCCACGATAATTGACAATAACAGTTCTTTCGAAACCATTTTTAGGATTTCCAATAAATTAACTCTGTCGCGTATTATATTATGATAAGAATATGCAATTGTTTCTCCTTCCCATGAAATCTTAATTGGATATTATTTAGAAACATTAAATTTTGTGGTGAGGGAGTTCTTACTTTTTTGAAAATTCTCTTATTGAATCTATTGAGCCTTGGTCAAGTTGCATAAAGTTTTCACTTTCTTCCTTTATTTTTTTCAATGCTTCTTCACTTCTTTTAACATCACGACAAGCAATATAAATTTTACTACCACGTTTAGCTAAATCAATTGCAGTTTCTTTTCCTAATCTTGGGATTAAAATAAATAACATGAATTGAATTCATATTTTTGAAAAATCAGTAATATTAACTGTCTGTATTAAAGTGTTAATAGCGCATTTTCCTGTTACATTGACAATTTAATAAAATCGACCTCTAAATAACTTCAAAATATTTTATGTAAATTTCATGAAAAATTTTGTGTACAGTTGACCTCAGAATGTATTGCACAGCAATTTTATTTAAAAAGATTTTTGAAAAGTTTAATTGTAAAAAAATTTTGTGGTGAAAATTTTTGGTGCGAAAAAAGTATTTTTATTCCAATTTATTGTATTTTAAAATCAAAATTTTTTATTTCATTGTCAGTTAATTTATTACGAACTAATGTGCAACTTTTTATATACAACCATTCAGCTGCATTTTCATCATTTGCATGTTTCCATGTGTCAACTTCTTTACAATTCTCAAAGTATTTTCCAGTTACGTCTTGTAAGACTGGATCAAGTGCCAGTCGAATTTGTGACTGAGCTCCTTCAATCGGAGTTTTCAAAAATGGTTTAAAAATTATGTTGTACATGAATCCAGCAATAGAGAGGTTTCTTGTAATTTGTGTTGGGATTACACCTTGGAAAAATAAAAGTTAGATTTTAAAAACTACGTTACAAAGTACAAAGAATAATAAATCAATATGATTCGTTAATTAGTTTTAAGTCAAAAGTTTTCCAAAAAATACTTCGATACCTTGATTATATATTAAATTAAATTATATTTTTATATTAAAGATGAATATTATCATTTTAATTATGAAAATTAAACACTTTTCGAAGTGCAACGTTAATCTTGTATGCTAAAAATTGTAAATAATTTTTCTTTTAAATCTTTCGAAATAAGAGTATGTGCACCATTCATTCATTATTTCTTAACAAACAATAAAAGTATTATTCTTTTAGGACATAATGAGTCATAATGTGAAATTTGACTTATTTGAAGTACTTATGGTACCAAATAATAAATAATCATTCTCACCTGGGTGACAACAATTTACTGTTACATTCGTTCCTTTTAGTAACTGAGCAAGCTTCCGTGTAAATAGAATATTTGCCAATTTGCTCTTTGCATAAATTATAAAACTTGATGAAAATTTTTTATCACTGTCAAAATCATCTTTTTCAATTTTAGTAAAATAATAAGCTGATGATGAGACGTTAACAATTCGACTTGGTGCAGACGTTTTTAGAAGATCAAGAAGTAAATGTGTGAGTAGGAAATGTCCTAAGTGATTAACACCAATTGTTATTTCAAATCCATCTTTTGTTTTAACTTCTGGACTTCCTACTAAACCTGCATTGTTGATGAGTATATGTAATTTATTTTCTTTTTCATGAAATCTAAAAACATTTGAAATTACAAAATCTCTTTTAATTTTAAAAAAGTTTCTTACCTTTTTGAAAATTCTCTTATTGAATCTATTGAGCCTAAGTCAAGTTGCATAAAGTGAATGTTTTCACTTCCACTTTCTTCCTTTATTTCTTTCAATGCTTCTTCACTTCTTTTAACATCACGACAAGCAATATAAATTTTACCACCACGTTTAGCTAAATCAATTGCAGTTTCTTTTCCTAATCCTGTATTAGCTCCAGTGATAATGACTACTTTATTTTCAATTAATGTTGTCTTTAAATATTTCCTTCCTCTGCTAAGTTTTCTAAAAGCATTAATATTTCAACTTTAGACAACTTTGGACACTTAATTAAAATTAATTTAGTTGACTTATTTAATGAGTGTCACAGCTTTGACTTTAGCTGGTGAAAAATAAAATAAGCTAAAGGTACTTAACTTTGACTTTTTTCAAAAATAAACTCTAATAATTCTATTAATAATACTCTAATAATATCTTTTTATCATTAAATGAAATTGGGGTTCGGAGAGTATGCGCATACAAAATTTTTGAACCCTTAATGAAATTCAATGAAACTGTAAAATTATTTAAAAAATTAATTTTATTTCTCATAATTTCAATAAATAATAAATTGGCATCATACTTTGTTCTACTGAAACTCAACTTCATTAACTACAATTATTGAGCTCTAAAATGAATTTTCATGTGAATATAATATAAGTCAAAGTTAGGTATACTTATCATAATTTTTATTTTATTACTGAATGATTATTAATGAACTAACTTCAACATATTTTCATTTAATCAGTTTATAAATTAATTAATAAATCTCTATTTTGTAATTGAACTCACTTAAAAATAAATAGAATTATTCCTAAAATTATAAGAAATAAATTTAAACAACAGCAGTCAGAATTATTCATAATAAAACTATTTTTTCAACCTTTACGAATTTAAGGTAGAAACTTACTGAGAAATTAGAACACTCTGTACAAACGTACAAAATTAGAGATAACAATTTGATAAGATAAGATTATGTAATAGTGTGAGCTCTATATTATAAATGAAAAGTACAATTTATAAGTGCTCACGATCATGACTAACATATTAATGTAAATTTCAGAATGCAAAAATTTTCAAAAGCGATAACCAAAAATAAAATACAAATTATTAATATTTCTCATTCGAAATGGTAAAAAACACAACACATCATTTGAGGCTCCACATTATTAATGTATAGTAATAATAACATCTAATGAACACAAATAGTTAATTCTTCCAATAATATATTTACCTAAAAGCTATCTCACATTAAAAAAGTTTTTAACAGAGGAAAAAATTCAGAAATAGCTGACTAATACATTGTTTCGTAATCCACTCAAAAATTGGCTTCTCTTTGTATATGTGAGAAGCAGAAGTAGAGAAGTAAAAAATTAATTGGTAATTTAAATTTTGTTTCTTAATAATTTAATATTTTTTCTCTCCTTTTCCAGTTGCTAAAATTTATACACGAGATATATTTTTTTGTAGAAATAAATAAGTAGTGGAGAAGAAAACTGTTAGGCAATCAAGCATTAATATAAATCATATTTAGCGTATTACTTATTAATTGCTAATAAAACAACATCTGAAAAAAAGAGTAAGAAAAGAAGCAAAGGAGAGGAGGAAGAAAATGAATGCTGAGAAATAATGGATTGCACATATGAATAGACAGATATACACAGCAACATCTATATTATTATTAATCTCCATCCATCTTTTCATATCTCGCCGAGAAAGAGCAAAGGCAAAAAAATTATTTTAAATATACACTACTGATACACGTGATTGAAAGTAGCAGCAGCGAAATGGCATTTACTTACACACAACGTCTTTCATTATACATCCTGTAACTTACTTACTTTTCTCTCTATCATTTCTTTTGTTTCTTTTTTGCCAATTAAGTAACAAACAAAATAAAATTTCATTTGAAAGTAGGATATTGACGAGTTCCAGATTAGTATGAATCAAAGATTTTTTTATTTTAACATTTTTGAAACGCATTTTTAGCATATGAATCTTAAATTAACTGATAAAAACAAGTTTAAAACTGAAGAGAAAAATAAATAAAGCAAATCAAGTTGAGTCGAAGTGAAAATGGACAAATTTTTTTATCTATATTTGAAATTTTTTTTATTTAAATAAATCCAATAGGAAACTATTGGAAAAACTTTTCATTAAAGGTTTTTTAAATGCCAAAAGATAAATATTGATTTCAGAGTTGATACAGGCTAATAGGCGAAATTTAAATTTCCCAGAAAAAGTATTTTTAAATTTTTTTGGTCTTTATAGAGATGAAAGAACGTAAAAAATCATAAAAGAGATTTTTTCAATTAATTATGAGCTCACGTGTTTTTACAAGCCGCCTGTCGCCTGTAAAAACAGGCGGCTTACAAAAACAACTCTGATTGATTTTTAGCGAAAATTTTTTTCTCAACAGAACAACTAGAAAATCAGCTACTTTTAGAATAAAAATATTTTTCAGAAAGTTTATTTATCTTTTCATATGCAGTTCACGAATTCTAGGAAATTTTTTAAAAATAAAAAAAGTTATAAGGACAGCCAGACAAACAGAAGTTTAAAAATCTTTTTCAAACAACTGAAATTATAAAGAAATAAGCAAGTAATTGAGTAATATATCAAAATATCATAATTAAAAATAAATATTTTAAATTGGCAACACAACACACGGCAGTTGTTGTTTAAACTTATTTTATTTTTCGATATATGTAGTGAATATGAAAAAAAAAATTACGAAGACATAAAAATTAAAAAAACTTTTTCTTCTTCTCTCTGCTATGATACTCAAATAACGGATTAAAATCGTTTACGATAATGAAACATCAAATAAATGTAAGTGGACTTTATCTGAAATTGAAATAATATGAAAGAACTTTTTTGAACTTAATCTTTACTTTTTCTTCCGACAATGAGATAAGAAAGTAAATGAATGAAATAAAAAAAAGAAAGACAACTGTACACTTCACCTTTTCTTGCTAGATACAAAGAAAAAAAAAGATGTTCTGTTCCAACTGAATATAAGTTTTAATTAATAAGAGAATTATTTTATAGCTCTGCTAACTGATAATTCATTTAATTGTTTCTTAATTGATTTGCGCTCTTCTATAGAATTCGGTATCCGTGTGTGTGCTTGTTCTTGTTCTTTTTTATGATTATTTTTTTCTGAATTATTTTATTGTTGAATGCAGTCATCAATCGTGAGATTATTTAAATTTTTCTCTTTATGTATCCTCATTCTCAGTCTCAATTGATTTCGATGATCATAATCCAAATAACTCTTTTCATATAAAATCTGAAACAATAGAAACATCTTCATCTTTGTGTATGCGCCTGTGGAAAGAATTGAAAACTCAGATGTATATATAATTTCATGTAATTATTTTATATTTTTATTTAATAATTTTTCTTTTTTGTTTCATTCCATTGTGTATGTGTGTGTGTGTGTATGTGTTTTGTTCACCTTCTTTTCTCATTTCATTTTATTTTATTAATAAGAATTTTTCTTCGAATCATTTGGTATGCTTCGCTCATTTTCTATATTAACTATAAAAAGTTCTTTCCCACGGATGAAAATTTTCTTTTTTAACTCTTGTTTTTTTTGTTTCTCAAATTGTGAAGCTGATTTTGTTTGTGTGTGAAACTTCTTTTTTCTCTTTTTATTTCAGCAGATATTATTAATAGAATTATTTTTTTTCATCTCTTTTACGAATTCAAAGAAACATATATATTGTATCTATAGAGATTGTATATAATATTAAAAGTTTTTTTTTGAAAAGAAAAGATTTAAATAAAAATTAAAAAATTCTGTTTTTTCACGTGTTAAAAAGTTTCTCTTTGTTGTTTCGCTATTAAGTTTTGTTTTTTGACTATTTAATGTATCTCTCTCAAGTACATTCTTCATATACCACAACCAAAGTATATGTGTTTTTATATATCCCGCAATAAATATCTCTTGTGCTGATAGGATCGCTTTTTGTCGCTTTAAAATTTTTTCAACTAAGAAAATAGTACGTTTCCGAAAAGGCACTTTTTTGAATACTAAAAATTGTTTTATGCCAAAAGTTTTCTAAATTTTTCATTTTTAAAATACACTTTGTCATTAATATTAAAAATTTTTTTATAATATATATATATAATTTCTTTTTAAAAACAATATTTCACCCAAAAATACTAACATTTTTCTTCCGCGATTTTTTTCCTATCATCACGCTTTTTTCTTGGCGGGCTTCATTTAAGGTTGTAGTTAAAAATGATAAGTTAAAATTTTCTTAATCACCGAAACACTTAGAATCATAAAAAGGCAATTTTGTATATTTTTTGTAATAATTTGGTTTTGCGAGCTTCTCCCTTAAACTTTCTCACTTTCTCGCTTATAATAATTTTTGTCCACAATAAATTCCCAAAGAGTTTATCCAAAACATTATTCCATTATTTTGTACGTTTTAATGCTTTTCATATTACACATTTTCTAAACAATGAAATTATAAAAGTGAATTGAAGAGAAATATTATGACCGGAATGTATTTCGTGATTGTTTTTCTTTTATCGAGAAAAAGAAATCAAGAGATAGATATATTTAAGAGATATATTTGTGAGATAATTATTTTTATGTCTTTATAATTCTTAATTTTTATATTGCAAACGATTTTTATCATCAAAGAATCTCATTTTTTTTCCACTGATGATTTTAAGAAACTACATCGATTTTTATTATGAGAAAATTTTAATTGAATAATTTACAAATTGTTCAATCTTTCAAATACTTTTGTGTCACAAAGATTCGACAGTTTATTATGACCGGGGAGATAAAAACTTAAAATGATGACTGTTTGATGATTTTGATAAAAGAGACTTTAATTAAGTCTCAATTGGACAATATGACTCAAAAATTTGTTCTATTATTAACTATTTCTTTTATGACCATTGTGATTCATAAATTGGGTTGATTTTTCATGTTCAAAACAAAATAGAAATTTTAATTTATTTACTTAATTTATATTCTGTTTATACATTAAAATGTTTAGTAGGAAATTAAACTTTCTTGTGTTCAGAAACGAAAAATTTTCATTTAAACTTGATCAATTGAAAAATTTATAGTTTGAGAATTAAAATTAGTTTTTTGTACAATAAATTATAAAAAAAGATTTATTTCAAATTTTATTGCAAAAATTCAAAATTTTCTTAAATTAAATATTTTTAATTGATCAAGTTTAAATTATCACATACACAAACAAAATAATGTTGATAAATAATAAAAATTAACTTAAATTCCTATTTTCTAAATAGTATTATATTTGTAATTTTCTTCCTTAAAAAACGAACGTGTATACGTTTATGAATTTTATTTTGTTCAACATAAAAATAAAAAAAATTTACGAGAAATTTTAAATAATTCCTACAAGTTTGTGTGTGTATGTACAATTATGCCTCCCGTAAAAGGAAAAAAAATAAAAAGTAAAGTTATGACCGACTTCCTGAAGTCTTCTTGTGAACTTGCTACCTTCACGAGAACCAAAAAATTAAATGAATATACCTTAAACATATCTCTTGCAATGCTGCCTTCCTTTTCTACCTTGAATGAAGTGTAGTCTGTCTGTGTGTATATTGTAACTTTAAATTACTAAATAATTCTTGACTATTCACTATTCACGTACATTTATATGTATATATCGTTTCATGCCATCATTATTATGATAAATTATAAATTAGAAACATTAAAAGCATGTTTTTGTTCTTTCCAATTGGCTTTCCATTCCTAGCCTTAGCATAATTATTATTTAATATTTACTCCACTCTTTTTTGTCTCATTTGGTTTCTTTTTTTCTTACTATTTCACGAGGTATGAAGACAAATTGTGTATTTTTAGTTTTTTGAAGAAAAAAAATGTGATGACATGTCAACATTTGTAATGAACTTTCATGCATATTTATAAATATGAATCAATCACACATGAAAACATGAAACTCTTCTTTCCCTTTCTCTCACTGTGTGCTGCTCTCTACAAACAACTTTCCATGCGATCCTAATAACTATGAAATGACATCGAAATGAAAGAAATTTTTTGTATATATTTTTCATCATTTTTTCCTCTTAAAAATTTGTTAAACATCGAAAGAGTGAGAAAGATAAATTTCTCAAAAAAAGACTTCTTCATTTGCCAAATTATTCACGACAATCGGCAAGCGGCTCTAATTTAATTGGCGATGAATCTTTGTAGCCGAGACTCACAGCGGCATTGCGAAATCGTGTAATTTCATCACCATTGACACTACTACTATCGCTGCTATTTCGCGATGATTTATAGGACATGTCTAGTGTTTGTCCACTAATCGCTAGATTTACGGCCGGCTCTAATGCGTCAATTGATGGAGTCTTACTTTTTGGTGAGTTCATTTTCGTTATGCTCAATCGATTGTTATTTAAGCCGCTCTTTTGCTGTTGCTGCTGATCTTCTAGATCTTCATCTATTGACTTTCGCATACGTTTGTCTTTCTTACGTGTATCGTTATTATCTTCACTCGGTGAAAGATGATCATGCATTGACAATTCCGTTGGCAGATGAAGTGCAGGTGATCCAAGACGTGGCATTTGTAGTAATGCATTGCTGGGTTCACCACCATTTTTATTTAGTTGATTGCAACCCATTGCAGGTGAACCAACTTTTGGATTTGGTATATTACTGTTCAAATTTCCACCCAAACTCGGAGCCATTGACATATTTGGAGGTAGGTTAAAGCCAGCAACAAAATTTGCTGCATCTACCATATTGCACATTTGTTGACGAACAGCGGCAAGAAGATCGGGTGACATTGACTCAGCAGTTTGTGCATTCAAGCCATTAGGATAGCCTAGTTGCGTATCTTGAAAGGGAAATGGCTATAGAGAAAGAGAGTAGACAAAAAAGCAAATTGTAGTTTATTAATTAGTCGGCAATTGCAAACAGTAAACTCACAGACTGCCTCCCATAGATCATTTGCTCTTCCTTTAAGTTCTTTTCATCGCGAAACACTACGCTTTTAATAACACCTTTGATGTGCTCGTCAGGCCAGATGCCGAGGAGAATTCTCTGTGGTCGTCCACGGCCCTTTGGTCTCAGATCACTTCCGCCATCCATTGATGGTCCCAGCATGTTATGAACGCGATTTGCATAGAGTACGAATGTCGGATATGGAATATCATATTTGCGTGCTGCCTGTGATAGTGATAAACCTTCTTTGAGAACACTGAAAATAGCCTCTGCCATAGTTTCTGGTCGCCAAGATTTCAATGGGCCACGTTCACGAAATCGCATATGTTGGACAAGATTTTGACTATTCCAGCATTTTTGCCACATTGATTGCAGTTGATATTGATAACTTTCAGCTGTAACAATATTATAAAGAAGAAAACAAAAATAAGTAAATTGAAGTAATTCATTAATTATTTCATTCATTCCAATAAGCTTGTGTAAAAAGATTCCCAAGTGTAAACAAATTTAAACCGCAAAAGAGTGGTTACACTCATAAAAATACTTGAATAAAAAACATTTGTGGCCACCGAGTATACATTTACAAACTAATTGCACCATTCTTTCATTCATGATTCTGGATAAATGTTTGTCGATCATTGAAAGAAAATTTCAGTCGTTTTGAGTATTTATATTTATGGAAAATTATGAAAAAATGCGCTTTAAATAAACTTGAATATCGAAATATTTTTAATATCAGCAAAAAGTGTGAAAAAGAATTTCTTCCACTGCTACATAAACACCGCTGTAAATTGCAATAAATTTCATTATGAAAAACTCTTTTTGCCCTGCTTTTTGCAATGAACGCGCGAGCAGAAGAGAAAAATTAACGCTCAACGCGGCATTTAATGCTTAATGAAAATTTCATTTACCAACAAATTTATTAATTGTTCCACTCACTCACACTACAAGCGAGCCGACTCGCGTACAGTGTCAGTTAGTCACTCGTTTAAGCATCGACAAAAAAGAGTAAACATCAACAGCTCGAAAGTGTTGATGGCAATTTTACAATGAATTTACCACAATGAAATTTTTATGTTAATTGATGCATTTATTACCTTGACTGCACAATTCATTTTTTTTATTCGTTCACAGTGTTTGTATTTATGTAAATTTGTTGCAGATTTAATGCAATATTTGAGGCGCGAAACCAATAAAAGCACATTCGGAAAATTGAAAATTATTGCGTAACGTTGTATTTATTATTAATTTAATTGCGTTTTCACATCCATGTGATAATTGAAAATTGCATTGTTTTGCAGGTTTGTGCACACATAAACACGTATTTAATGAATTGAATAATAATGACATATAAAAATATGTTTTTTCGCGGTCAATAAAAATTTGTGGCTTGCTTTTTGTAGAAATTGTTGATTGAAACGATAAAAAAGAACAGAAGGAAAGAGAGAATAAAAGAGATTGTTTCCCATAGATTTTTTGTTTGCTTTAATCTCTCTCTCTAATGAAAGAGCAAGAGTAACAAAGAAATTACATCATTTGATTCTGATGACCATTTAAATTTATAGAGCTATGTGAATTATTGATCAATAATTGTTCTCCACATAGACAAGCACTCAATAGAAGCTATTTCGTGGGTAAAAGGAAGAAGATCGTTACACTGTCAAAATTACTATCAAACAAGCAATAATAAATTGAATGAGTCAAAACGTCAACTCAAATAATAATGATTTCATAAGCAAGTAAATATAATAACGAGAGTATGAGAGAGTCATAGATGGGAGATGGCATTTAAAAATAACTATTTCAATTCATGCAGCTCAGAAACATCACCTATTCATACTTTGTATAAATATTATTTATATTATCTAGCTGCTATTATTACTCGACGTCTCTCACTCGCTCTCTGTATGTACACATTACGTAAAAGAACATTGAAGAAGAAATAATAATAATTTATATTGTGATTATCGTTATTATTATTAAAAACAAAACAAAAAAAAATTATAATGGGCCGCAAGACAGCACACACAGTAGAGTAGAGTAATAAGTAACAGCAACAGCAGAAATGAAAAACCTTTGTGCCTAAGATATTATTTAATTTCCGGTTGAGAAAAAAATGAGAAGTCTATGTACGTGTATATATAACACAATATTGTGTATACAGAGTATTAAAATATAAATTTATATTTTTTTATTAATTATACTTATTCTACTTGTAGTTATTTTTACTCTTCTTACATATTCACGCTAATAATGAATAATGGCATAAGAAGTATATCTCTGTAAACAGAGATGGAATGAGTTAGCAAGTCTTAGAGAGTTAACTAGAGATAATGTCGTTATCTTTTAGATATGATTCTTCGAAAATACGAGCAACAGCAATATTGTTGAAAGATATTGAAATAAATTAAAGTGAAGGCAGTTGAATACACTACTATGTATATATATATATTTTTTTTTTGAAAGTATGTAATTATTATTGTTTTGCTGATTCACATATCTAAAATGTAAAGAATAATAATTTTATAATGTTTTTTCGTTCATTCAAAGAGCAAATAATAAATATGAAATTATAATATTAAATTCGTTTTTTGTTTTTCCTCTTCTTATGCCTCTCTTTCAAATTTTTATTATTATTTTTACTTCTTCTGCTATAATCGCGCAATTTTTGTGTGTGTGTATGGAATAATATTATATTGTGTTATTATTTTTGAGTAACAATAAAAATAAAAAAATGTAATTTAAATGTTACTACGTACATAAGTCATAAATATAAGAAGAGTAAGAGAGAGAGAGAAATATAAATGTATTAAAATTATTGCCTTGGCGTCAGACAGCTTTCAAAAGGGTTCGGCATTAGAAAAAATTAAAATAAATATTTTTAATGTGCTCATTCTCTCGTTTGCCTTTATACATTTAGTAAAAATGGTAAAAATTATATTCTATTTAATCAATTTAAATTAAAATTGTCTATGCACTTAGAATAATTTTTTAACAACACACACATGTCTGTGAGTTTCTTTATTTCATTCTCGCTTCTAATGCGATTTTTTTATTAAAATGAAATCACTCAAATTACACGTGGATCAAATAAATAAATAAAATTCAAATTTAAAAAGTAAATGAGTGTCTTTTTAATAAATTCCCCTGTATGACCTCCACAGAATATATCTACATATAGGTTTGCCCGTTTTCATGCATACACAATATATTATTAAATATAAGCAATGAACAATGTAGTATAGTAAAAAATTCCACAATAAATAATGAAATATTTATTTTATTGTATTTATTTTGATAATTTAAATATAAAATATACTGAAAAGATCAGTAAACAGCGTTTAAGCTAAAGAGAGGAGAATATCTTATCGTTTTGTGTAGTTCACAAGGTTTTTTCTTTCTGCCTTCCACTCATTTCTTTGTATGCTCTATTGTGTGTAGTTTTATGTACACAATCATAAACGACGTGATTAAATATTTCATATTGGAATTCAAATTATTACTTCTTTTTACTTAAATGACTGTGAGAGAAATATCTAACGGAATTGAAGGCACAAAATATTTCATGCATGCATGTCCAACTATTCATAATAATTTCATGTGTATGCCATTGAGAATCAATTATGAAAAATTTTAAATTAATGAAAAATAATTTTTATTAAAATAAAATTGCTTGCTAGTCAATTTAATTTTTACTATTTATTCAATTACATGCTGCTTCTGTTACAGTAACCAAATGTATTTGTAAGCAATCAAAAGTCTCAATGTGTGTCTGATAAAAATCAAAGGACTTCACCGCTTCTCTTCATCTTCTTCACCCCATATATGTATATATACATATATAGTTCACATGAACTATGTTATTTATAAATATAAAAAGAAAAAATTTCTCCTCATCATCAACATGATCATCATCGTGTGTACATAAACATAAACATACCACATGCATTTCTTCCTCTTTAAATACTTTTTTCTTCCTTCATTGAAGAATTTTTCATTCTCACATGAAATGAGATTTATATTAAATCGTATATATTAAAATGATTTACTTTGTTGTAAATACACTACACTTCAAAGGGGCACAGATAGAAATAATTTTCGAGGAATTATATTTTATATAGAAAATTTGTATATTGTTGCCAGTAGTATAGATTGAATAATTAAAATTGAGTTTTGTTTATATTTTAATTTTTTTTTTCATCTCTTTGCTTCTTCTCTAAATAACAGTCAGAGCCAGCAAAAAGGTTTATAATTTTTATGTAAATTAAATTTTCCATTCTTTTGATCGTGATTTCTTGACTCATTTTTCCTCCACTCATTCTATTTCTTTTTTTGTTTCGAACAAACAGTTTCACACCTTATAAATCATCAGACGAGTGTGTGTATTCGAATGTGAGAAATAAATACTATTTTATTTTAATTCAAATTGTAAGAAAGAAAAATTTTCAATTTCATATCTCGTACTCTACTATTGTGTATTGCGCAGTTGTTTCTATTATTACAAATCTTTTGTTATTAAATTGAAACTATCGCTCGTATTTTTTTTTATTATAAATTATTATTATACAACAACAATCAACAATATAAATTTGCCTTTTATTCGAAGAAACATTAAATAACTAAATATATGCGTGTAAAAAAGAATGAATGAATGAATGAATTAGTTGAAAAAAGAAATACAAAAACTTTGTTTTATCTATACATATTTTAAAATGTTGTTGTTGTTGCATGTATTATTATTAAAAATTTTCAGGTGTTGATCACATGATATCTTAAAGCTTTGTCTGTAGTAAAATTTTTGTGGTTTAAAAAACTATTTAATATTTCTTTTAATATGCAAGCGGTATATAAAAACTATGCAATAAAAAATATTAAAAGTATAAAAAAAACCTATCCTGGAAGAGAGGACTTTCCAATCACGCAAAAATTTCACATTTATTTAATAAACGAACAAAATTTTACTTATTATAATTTATTATTGAATTTTTAATCCTAAAATTTTTTAAATCCTTTAAACCCATTATTGTTGCAAATTGCAACATTTAAACTAACCGATTTTAAGTACTAAACTTTTGGGAAACTTCCAAGTTGTGACTCAAAATAAGAACAATATAATTCCTTACATAACGTTTTATTATGTTTTTATTCATTTAAAAAAAATGTGTGTTTAAAAGATTTCACACAATTACTCTTTTCCTCAATATATCTATTCATAAGTTATACAAAAAAGAATAAATACTTCTTTGAGCATGAAAGAGAAAACGTTTATGATAAAAAAGAAAGATTGTGTCAAAAAGATAATTTTATTCACATACTACTTTAATCAAAGCAAATTTGCTCCCATGAATGATAAGATTGCCACGTGGTGAATACAAAAAAATGTAAATTTTCTAATTTCAAAAAAATGTGTCAAAGTTTAAAGTACATTCCAAAATAATTTAGCTAATTACAATTTAATTAAATTTTTTTCTTTTCTTTGACATGACGAATGAGGAGAGAAAATTTTTCTAATCAGTATGCAAAATCTTTCTAGGGATTTCTTGAATGGACTCAGAAGTAAAATAAGAGAAAGAAGTTAAATAAAATAAATTATATTGGAAATTAATTATTGGACTTTGACGTAAATAAAGGAATGGCAGAAAGCGAACGGCAGTCGTTTGTTTAAAAAGGGCGAGTTTTATTTTAATAAAACATAAAATGAAATTATTCCAAATGTAATTTATGTATTTTAACAATTAATTTTCTTCCATTTTCATTATTTTAAAGAGGGAAAATTTTCTTATTTTTTATACTCACCGGTTATATTTGCTGGTGTTGCACCAAGCCATGCTGAATTTTCCAATAATTTTGCCTGCAAATAGGAAAAATTAAATACGTTAAATATATCTTGTAGCAACAAAAAAAAAAAAGAGATAACGATAACTCTTGGTGGTTTCATGTCTTTGTATAATGTATAATTTAGTGTGCAAGTGTATATGTTCATGTATTCCAATTGGCAATTGCCTCTTCTCAAGTATGGTAAATATTCTCCTTAATCCCTTATATTTAATTGTTTCTTATCTCTACCTCACTTCAAATAGATTATTTATTCTGTTGTTATTGATGCATAACATGCAACATTTCAATAATTATTTAATGCTAAATTCAATAATATTTGCTATTAAATCTGAAAAATTTAATAAGATGTCGATAAATGTTTTGTTGAATGCCCGCGAAATGAGCAAAAATTACACCTTTCAATATCCTTTAACCATTAATAATATGCATATATATGCAAAGTGAAGCGCGTGAGTAAGAAAAAAAATAATAAGAGCTCAAATCAATGCAAAAATAATAAAATCGCAAATTAAATTTTATTTTATTATTTTTTTTCAACTCTCAACTCGAAGCCATTAAGAGTCAAGATTTGCATTTAATTGATATCATAAAGCCTTTTTGTAGTGAGTTGTATGAGCTAAATCAGCAATTAAATTAAACCTTAACTCACATTGTATACACATTTATAATATATAAATTGAGTGAGGTGTAGAGATTGTGTATGCAATATATACACATGCATGTTCTCAATATTATGATATTATTAGTAGTGACAAAGTATGTAGGCAGATATTATATTTATATACAATTAATAATAATTATTATGGCTTCACACAAATTGTTAAATTTGTTCTCTCTCATATAGAGTTTGAAATAATGTGACATTAGGACATTTGTGACATATTCATATGATAAGTATTTTGGCTAATTATCTCCTTATAATATAAAAGCCTTTTTAATTTTTAATACTCGAAATCATTATCTAATTGCAAATGCCATAATTGCAAATCTTCATTTATAGACAGCAATACAATTGGATGTCTCACATGTCCTCAATTAACTAATTATTTGACACTATAAGATATGAGATATTTTAGCTATACATACATGAAATTATCCGGATATTGCACTTTTACAGCAACAAAAATAACAACGACGATGTCTACTAATAATAACAATAATGATAATAATAAAATTATTCAGACAGCATGAAGCATGAATGTTGTCGAAGAATAAGAAACATAATAATGACATTAAGACTTCAGACTTAAGTTGAACTATAATTTTTTATATACATTTTTATGTACAAACAAACAGATACAATAAATGATTGCGTATTTTCATTTAAGTCCACTGATTTTTCTCTTCATTAGATAAAAATAAACTCATTTCACCTGTAAAATCATTATTTTTTTCTTATACAAAAAAAACATTTTTCATATTGAAAGGATATTTAAGGTTATAAACATTGAATTGCTTTATTTGTAAGTGTCTGTGTATTGTAAAAATGCATAATCAAAACTTAAAAACAACCCCAAGAATGAAACAATAAAAAAAACAAAAGTTGAATGCAAGTGTGAGTGAAAATAGTAAAGAAGGAGAATGGTGTGTTGTTGAGTTGAGAGAAAGAAAAGAATAAAAAAATGTACAGAAACAGAACATTCACATCCGTTCCAAAAATACTTTCAACTCGCCATTCGATGTATATTGAGAAAGAGAGAAAGAGCACGAGTAAAAAGCAGAAGGAGAGTGAGCTCTTAAACTCGTAACTGTTTCGTTGAAATATGAAAAGTAATAAATTTTTATAGAATTTTATTTTTTATTATTTTGTTTTATTGCAACTTATAAAAGTGGTTCGATATAAGCGAACGAGTGAGAGCGAAAGAAGGAAAATAATAAAAAATATTTATTTATATGTATCGGTTTTAATTAAGTTTATATATAATTTCTTTTTGAAGTTTTTTCTTTTCTGTGCAAAGAACTCTGGCGCCGTCTGCATGTTGTTACAATTTTATATTATTTATTATATATTTCTCAAATTTTTCATTTTTTGATGAGAATTTGCAATATTTTTTATGTATCAATAATAACCACATTAAAGTATTTTTAAGTTAATAAATTTAATAAAGTTGATAGTAAATAATTTTTTGTGGTTGATATATTTTTGAGATACAGATTTTATGGATTTCAAAAGCTTATTTTTTAAAAAAAAATTTGTCATTTTGAAATTAATCCAAAGGATGGACATTTAAATAATTTAATTTAAATCAAGCTCATTTAAAATTTTCTGAAATTGAGTTTTCAAAGAACTATTAAAACTTTTCTCTTAAAATTTCGATCAAGTAAGAATTTTGCGCTTAAAACAAAGACTATAGGTTAAAAATGAAGTCTCATAACTATTTATGGACTTTAAAAATAAAAAGTTTTTCAAAGTCAAGTTATTTAAGTCTTAATTCAATTTGATTGTCCTATCAAATCAAAGGATTCCTTTTTGTGACCCATAGAATTTGTTAATTGACATGAAATTTTGTCTAAAAGCTATACTAAGTTCGTCTTGATCAAACGATCTTACATTTATAGCATTAAAATAAAAAAAAGTAAAAATTTATCTGAGTAAAATTGTTCTAAATATTTAAAATTTTCTATTAAAAAGAGTCCTCATACTAACAAAACTAAAGTGCCATGAATGAAATGGATGTAATATGTATGGCTAGATGTAGCATATACTATGAAGAGAAATGGAATGAACACAAATCACTTTATTCTGACAATTATGACATGCATCAAACATTCTCATGAAATATGTGAATGCGAACACATTTCCGTTCACTTTTTCATATTTTTATATTCTAAAAAATAATAATAAAAAACAAACAACAATTTTGACTTTAAAGGAGAATTGTTTTCATTAGAATAAGTATTTTCATTATGGATGCATCTATTTGAAATATGAATAATGTTAAATTATTTAATAAAATGAATGAGCAGATAGAGATAGAGAGGAGTAAAATAAAAATGGACGTTATTATTAAAGTTTGATTGATAGCAAAATTGCTATTATTGAGGAAATTATTGTAGTTAATTGAATGTCTTACCGGATATTATATACAATACAGAAAAGAGAGATGGAAAAAATGTATTTTTAACTGAATAATAAAAAATAGATAAATTGTCCATTGCCACTGTGCACATACTTAATGTTGCGAGCAAAAATATAGAGAATATAAATTGATAAAGAAAATTAAATTTTATTTTAATTATTTTTCATCGTTGTCATCATTGCCCTTTAATTTACCTCACTAAGAGCTCAACAACGATGATGATAAACGGAGCAATTGATCGAAATCGTCAACATTTTATATCATCAAAAATTGATATTACACACACCTTTTTATTACAATATATTATTATTTTATATCGATAGTCTCTCTCTCACTCTCGCCTGAACTATTGCTAGTAAATTATAGAATAAAAATCTAATCGATATTGGATTCTTTTATTTTCATTTTCTCAAGCCTTTATCAATTATGAAGCATTATGAAAAAAGTCAATTATTTTATTACTCACTGAAAATTATTTCAAGTAAAAAAAGCTTTTGAATTTTTTATTTTATTATTAGAGGGCGGGATTTTCAATATAAAATTTTTATTTAAGTATCGATGTCAAAATTTTTAATATTTGGGTTGGGTTTTTTAGAAAGAGTTAAAACGTTCTCAATTGCTAGCTAAGCGTGTGTACACTTTTTATAAATTATTAAACTTTTTATTGACTATATATTATAATTAATAGCTTACATACTTTCTCTTTTCATTTTTTTTAAAAATCAATAATGAAATATTTTGCTTTTATATATAAAAGCCAAAATACTTTTTTTGTTGTTTTCATTCAAAAAAAGAAAATTAAATCTGATTAAAATAATTTAAAATTCAAATAATCATTAGAGGTATCATTATAATATAAAAATTGCCTCAAGTCATACATTTATATTGCAGATCAAAGAAAAAAATGCAAAACACTTATTTCCAACTGTTTTAATTACTCAACAAGCACATTAGTAATAAATTTTTACAAACTATCGTCCTTTATCAATAATTAATATTGACCACAATAGAAAGAAAGAAAAAATTGTCAAACGTAATCATTTTTTCAATAATGATTAGATATCTATCTAAAAAACTCATGTCATAGTATATAGATTTATAGACAATTGTAAGTACATCAATTTATTCTCTATCTCTCATTCTCATACACAAATGCATGAAATGGTCAGCTTTACTATGCTAATGAATAATTGAAAAAATATTTATAAATGTAATGTGTTTGAAAAGTAGCAAGCGAGTAATGGGTGAATGTAGAAGAAGAAGAAGGTAAAGGATTGGTAATGTGCATATCATATTATTATTAATACATGCATGCATATGTATGTGTACGACAGTAAGAGACTCATTCGATGGATGTTTGATGAGTTATAAAACCGTAAGGGAGAAGTTTGATTATTCATCAGAATATTAAATTATGAAAAAAGAAGAAATAATACAGTTAAGTAAACCGCTGTATTTTTAATATCATATAAAAATAAAAATATACACAAACACACACTCATATACATAGTCTGCCGCAAGAAGGGAAGGCTGCAACGCACATATATGAGAAGGAAAAAACATTAAAATAACAACATAAAAATTTGTGAGTATACATGATTAATGACTTATGTTGTTTGGATATGATATTATTATTATTATTATTGCTCGAAAAAAAACAGAGAATAAAAAAATATTAATAAAGGTGGCTGGTTAATGTACATTCATACGTTACGTTTTTTTTATATATATTAATATTATTTTTTTTGTTCTCAACAGAGACTGCTTTCTTTCACTTTTTGGCTTTGCTAAGTTAATATCTGAATAAAATATATATATTAAAAAATTGTGAGCATAGAGTCACACACAGCACGGTGAGAGAAATGAGAGGCAGAAGAAAATGTGCTTTGATATGTGCTCGACTATATTATGATAAATTGTAAAATTCTGTCGAGTAGAACCGCCAGAGTTGAGACGTATATTACATATCATATGATATACATGCATGATTCAACTTCGTTACTAAAGCATGTTATTTTCAATAATTGTAATTAATATTGTTTTACTTTTTTTTTCTTCTCTTCTTTATTTATATCGACTGCTTATTCATACATTTACCAGTAAAAAGGGCAAGGCATTTTGAGGATTTGCTTAGAATAAAATTTAATAAGTAAACATGTAAGAATTATTATTATTATATAAATATTGAAAGTTTCTTGCTTTTCATGTACTATGCACAATGAAAGTCATAAAAAATTATTACGATAATTTGTCTTGATTACTAGCAAATGCTTTGCTCTCCTATGTACATTTATAGAGTGTGCAAAAAAGAAACTTCATTCGTCATTAATATAAAATATCAAACATTTGCATTGCAATTTTTCTCCTCAAATATATATATTTTATTATTTTACAACTTTCAATTGCAGCTGCAATTAAATTTAGCTTATTATTTTAATGTGTGTGCGATGAAAAAAAAAAAAACTTTTTTTGCTGCTGCTGTTTTTCGTTGTTATGCAAGATTTAAATAATATTTTAATAATTGTAATGAAATTGTTTTTCTTCTTGCATTGCCATTAAAATGTGTTTACTGAGAGTGAGTGAGAGAGAGAGAACAAAAAATGTGTATAATTTTATTATTATACATGTAAGTAAGTAAATTAAGTGTGCATTTCCACATAAGTTCGTAAACTCATAAATACTGAACTGTAATTTTTTATATACTATAGTTATTCTTATATAGAGCAAATGTGAATTGTAATTATAAAGAAACAAAAAATTTATAAAATTAAAAGATATCTCACACTTCTCTACCTCAAATCTCATAAATCTTCAATTTCTGAGCAACATATCAAAAACTACCCACATTTATCTGCTTTTATTTTTTCATTTATCTAAAATGGTGATCGATTTGAGCAAGTTTTGATTAATTTAATTCGATATTATGACATATAAGTCGTTTATTAAAATTTTAATTTGGTGTTTGATTAAAAATATGCATTTGACTGCATTCTAATTTGCAATTAAAGAGCATGACAACAAATTCGAATACAAATTTTTTAAAAGTTCCTTTCTTTGTCTCTCACAATTGGATACATTTAAATATTATTAGATTAGAATTGTATTTTTGAAATTATTATAAAATTAAAGAAAACAAATCAAAACAACAATCAACTGTACTCAATTGCTAATCAAAAGAAATAAAACTTGATAAAAGATAGGGAAAAAAATAAATTTTTCAAATGTTCCTTCATCAAGATTAAAATGAAAAAAATTCTTCTTTCTATCATTCAATTCATTTTGTTGCTTTTATTTGTAAAACGCACAATTCATGTTATTGTTGAAATAAGTATTTTTACGCATGGGTAAAATATTAGCATGCACATTTTTTCATATTATTATTTTTCTCTTTTTTTGTATTTCTTGTTGCTAGATTTGCCAGAAGGCATTAGGTTTTTTATTTTATATTCAATATTTTATTTTTTCTGTATCATAAATCAGTATACAAAACAAAAGGCAAAAAGCGGAATAAAATTTTATAACAATATTATTATTTCTTTCTTAATTTTTTTGTTTGAGCTACTTACATTCAATTCGTTGGATTTTGTTTTAGTCTATAAAATGAAAAGAAATTAACATAATATAAAAGTATGTACAAACATATATGAGTAAATTTATTTTTAGTAAAAAAATAAAGAGATAAATTTTTTTATTTTTGATGTGATTGACGAGATAAATCTTTTCTTTTGGTCAGCAACAATGTAAAATGCACTCCCTTAGGCTATTGTATTTACTTATTTTCAAATAATTGCTCTCACCTAGCCCTATCATTTCTATTCATTTAGAATTTTTCTAATCAATTTTGATTGCAAATTTTGCATATATAGTAGCTTAACTTTATCAAGTTAGTTCATCATCATCATAATCATCAATTGATGTCTCAAATTATAGTGATAACGGTGAAGAGCGAACGAAAAAAAAAATGAAATCATGATGATAAAATTTTGCAACAAAAATTCATGTTAAACAATAATGCAAGAGAAGAAAAAAATGTTCACTCTATACAAAAAAGGGCAGCAGTAATCAATTGTTATCCATTCCAGAAGCCTACAATTTGATATTGAATAAATGTTGAAATCATGTTTGGAAGCAAAGGTAAAGGTAACCAAAGAAAAAGAAAAGAATAAAAATAAATAACATTACATTGCTGTATATGCATGTGTATGTATGTAACAATAATTTTAGCACAGTGTAGACAACATATAGCTATTAAGATGCAAGAGCAGAACACTGCAGACACACAATTTGCATAATCATATAGTTTAGGTCAGTTCAATCTGAAGCTTGGGCATACACAACATTATTATTTCGGGAGGAGAGTGTAAGAGAGCGAAATACAGTAGCACTTGCTGAGGGGCTCCTTGCATTTTATTATCGACCATTAAGCGAATTAAGTATTTTTATACAATTTTTTTATTCACTCTTTCCTTTATTCTTTCTCTCTCTTTCTCTTTCTCATTCTCGCCTTGCTCTCATATCAGCAACAGAATTTTATACCTCTCTCTATTAAGCTTTGCATGCTTTTATGTTTTATATTACAAAGTTGTTTAGTAGTAATTTTTATAAATATAAACTGCACGTGTTAAGAAACAATTTTTTATAAACCGAAAGGCGAAAAAATTTCTCAATTTTTTTTTAAATATAAAATTGTTATTGAAGAGAGGAACGAAAACAGCAAAAAATCACATAACGAGAATTTAATTTAAATTGTATTGTTGCTGCATTTCCATTCATTATATTATATTATTTTGCCTTTTATTTCTTCTTTTACTTCAACTATAATTCTTTTATTTTTTCTTCTTTCTTTTTCGCTCGCTCACTCATGTAATCAAAGTTGTTATAAAAAATTACTCGAAAAAAATTATAATAAAAAGTTTCCTTCCCAAATTCACTCTGATACATTCATTTGCTCGCGTGGTTGTAATATATTTTGAATTAAGTATAAAATATTGTTTTACATGTGTTTAAAATGCACATTATCTAACAATTTCATTATTATTAAATTACTTTTTGAGTGCTAAGTTTTTTTATTTTGAATATTTAAAACATTGTAGCAAAAAGACTTTAATGAAAAACAATAAAATTTCACCTTATTATAATAAAGTTATTTTATATTGTAATTTAAAATTATAATATGAAAATTCCGCACACCTTATAGACAGATAATTGCAATAGTGATTATCATTTCAATGCTAAATTCTGAACCATGTGTACATGTGCATTAATTAGCAAGTAAGTGAGTTGAATCTACACACAAGAGAGAGAGAGGGAGATAAAAATAATAAAATTAAGTAGAAAAAAAGATTGCAAAAGTAATTAAATTTGCACACAACACGAAAAAATGAAAAAATTATAATTTTTTTTGATTAAAATTGTAAAGTAAATCTTAATTGAGAGGTTGAGAATAGAGGTTATGATATAATTATAAATCTACTCAAGATGATGAAGTTGCTTTGAATTTCAATATATAATAAATAATAATTACTAAATAACACAACACGAGTGAGAATTTGAGCGCTTATTCTGAGAAAAGCATGCAATGTGAAAGAAAACTTAATCAAGTCAACTGTTTGATCTTTAATAAATTAGTTTTACAACAATTGAATTTTCATTATAATAAACAGCAACAGCAATTAAAGTTTTTCTTCCCTCTCATTCATCTACAAATTACTATGAAAATGTTTTCAGAACAGAAAAAGGCAGCAAAAGTAAGAAGAGCGTAAATTAATAAGATAAGAAGCACTAAACATTTAAATTAATTTTCAACTAAAGTAGTTTTGCTACTGCATGCAGCAGCAATAATGTACAAACATCCATGTGAGTAGAGCTTCACGATTGTGAGTGTGTGTATCTATAACATTATAGCAAATTAGTAGAGCGTGTAATCGATAATGTTATTATTTTAAATGGTGCAATGTTATACTTGAATCAAATTATGAATATGTATAAAATAATTTGATTATATTTTAGCAATAAATGATAGTCTCAGTAGAATGTCAAATAAAATTCTATATCGTATATTTTGTATTTATTTATAGAATAAAAAAAAAGTTTCGATATTTTACTTATTAAACTTTTCTCTTGTCTTTTCCCTATTCGACCTTTTCGCAGGAAAAATTTATAAATTTTTTGAAAATTTAATTATTCGATTTTCATAAATGAATTTTTGAGTATGTGTCATATCTATGTAATCAAATTTATACATATCTCTCTGTTATATGCATATACATACAAATTATATGTGAGAGAGATGTTTGTCTCTCCTCTGACTCTAGAATTTTTCGTTATTCCAGCGTGCTCTTAGTGCTCACATCGCCATAAAATATTTAGAAAATTTTCAATTTTATAATATAGAATTCAATTCCAAAATGCGAATCTCCAAAGCAATGTACACATTTCACATTTACCAATTTTCTTCTCTCACTCTCTTGAAGCAGCAAATTTACATTCCGATAGAAAATTTTTGCATGCATATAGAGCGCACACAACACTCTTGATAATACTCGGTTTTATGACAAATTATCGATGCTGACCAAAAATATAAAATAATAAATTTATATTGTGAAATAAAATTATCTCATCCCTTATTTTGGCATTGCCAGTTGCATTGCTTTTTACGCTTATGGTTTGTAGAATGCGAGAAAATCTATTTCGTATATTTATAAATATAAATTTATATTTTAGTAGGAATAGAAAACATTAGTGCTGGATATGTACTTAGCAATTGCAATTGCTCGATTACTCGTTGTACTAAATTATAAAAATTTTTACTCTCATTTTCATAAATTATAAAATTTCTAATGAATAAATACAATGTCGTCACTAAACATTTTAAACCAATCTTGAATTACATTTAAAACATGTGAGTGAAATTTTTTAACTCTTTTTTAGCGTTTTGTTTTTTTTTAAAGAATTAATTAATAGATATTGCATTAAATATTATTTATTAGTATTTTTCTTTTTCTGAGTATTCATGACTTTTTGCAATTTTGACCCAAACAGTTCAATATTTCCTGTTCTTAAAACCTCTTACATGAACTCACTCTCTTTCTAAAAAACTTTTCTCTATTTCAATATATACACACACGTGAATTTCGAAATAACTTTTTATTTAATAAGCAGAAATGAAATTTAATTAGAGTAGCATTAAATATATTTATTGTATGTAAAAATGTATAGAGACCCTCATATACACACATACTAAAGTATTAGCAACTAATTACTTTGGAAATTTGTATTGTGTTGGGAAATTTTTCTTTACTCTTTCTCTCACAATAATAATATAATAATAATGCTATTGTGGAATTGAATATTTGCAATTATTTATAAATAAGCTTGCTCTCTCACTCACTTCTTTTTTTATTCATTGCTTAATAAGTTAATAATTATAGTTACGCTACTGCCGCTGCTGCTATATCAAGGTACATACAGAAAGACTTACAATAAAAAGCATATATACACATAGTAACAGCAACAGCAGTATTTTGGGAATATTAGCAATAATAATGAAGAGAAAAAAATCTTTAATAACAATTTTTATTTACATAATACTCATTAAATCGAGCGTCTATAGTCGCAATGTGTATACACATTAGAAATTTTTCGATATTAATAATAATAATCATACTTTTTCTGTTTCTTAAAACTCAGTTTATTATTTCAAAGTTTCAAAAAATGCTTCTATTTTTAACATTTTCAACCAGAATTTTAATTTTCTCATAAATTTATAAAATTTGACTTGAAATAATATAATTATTGATTTGATAATAATCTTCTAATTTAGTTTCAAATTTAGATCCCAAATAATTATCAATCTTTATATTATAGCAATTCATGCCAACAAAGAAATCAAACGAGACCGAAAATGAGATAGAGATAGAGAGCAAAAATATGAATAATAAATATAGAGTGTCATGCACATGAATATTATAGAGTTGCCTTTCCTCCTCTCAATATCGCTCGCACTGTTCAATATTAAATGCTCAATGATATTGAATCCATAAATGTTAAGCTGTGATTTAGTCATTAAATGTATCACGTTTCATGAGCTCTTTCGTACAGAAAAAATTGTTGTTTTATTCATTTGACCAAAAAATATATATATAATAAAAAATTATTTCAAAGTTTAATATGCATGCAGAGAATGTATGTATGAATTCATGCTTATAATGAAACCAGATCAACAAGTGACGACGATGACGATCGACAATGAGGAGAGATTTTTGTATAAAATGCTTTTTAAGATGAAAAAAGTTTTAATTTTTTGGTTGCAGCCATATAAAGGAGTCAAATACATAGAGAGAAAAGAGAGCAGACAAATATCACATAATAATAATGAAACAGCATGACTAACAATTTAAGGAGATAATAATCATCGGTATATATGCTTTTCTATTAGATCTATAGACCGAGAGAAAGAGAGAGAATGTGACACACTCATAGACAAGACATAAGACTTTTTTACTGCTGTTGCTGCTATTGTTTGTAAGCTTATACATAACATACTCTATAATTTGTTGCTGCCGATATTCATAGAAAAAGATAGAGAGAGAGGGAAAACTTCTGTTCATAACGATTAGACTAGGTGCGATGTCAATTTGTCTTTCATTTCTCTCTACGGCGATTCTCTTCATATTCAACTACGTATTGCATGAAATTTCATAGTCTTATGTTGACATATTACTTCATTAAAATTATAATAAAATAAAATACGTCGGTCTACAATGCGGTTTGTCAACAAAGTCATTTATTAAAATTTATATTTTTTCATTATGAAACACTTTTTATATTTATTTATTCCACACGGCGCTGTGTGTGTTTGTTTCGGTCGCTCATATAAGTAAATAGATAGAGGGTGAAGTAAAAGAAAGAAGAATGACATAGCGAATAAACATAAATTGTTATCTCTCTATGTCGCATACATATACAGAAGAGAGTTTTTTTCTACTTTGTCGTATTTATCATGTTTTACTCATTTAGAAATTTCATAAAAATATTCTTCTTATAAAATTTATAATAAAATAAATGCTGTGAATTTTTTGTTTTCGTATTTTTGTGGTAAAGCGATAAAATATAGTTTTTATATTCTTTAATGACATTTTGATATTTCAATATTGAAACAAAAAATCACAGGAAATAAAACTAAAACGTTTGAATTATTTAAAAAAATCTTAAATTTGTTTTATGATTGTTTTCTGAACCAAATACATTCTTTTCTGATAACCGTATTTTATTTGATTATCATACTCGAATGTAGTATTTTTTCTCTAAAGTTAATCAGAGTAATTATACTACACTCGTAATAACATGATTGATTTTATATACAATGAAAAGGCAAAGAGCAGAGCATTTGAAATACTCCCTTGAAATCTTTTGTAATATTTAAAATATAGCATAAAAATTATTTTATCCATTCAATAATCTCAATTATAACAAAAGAAATGTATTTATTGCAAACATTATTGATTCATATTCACGCACACAAAACTCACTCGCTTTTAAAGTAAAAAGAATGGAATGAAATAATATAGATTGTAAGTTGCAATTATCAGATTCACAAAGGCAGAAATATATAATATTAATAATGAAAAATTACATTTTTTATAATTAGAATAATAATTATGCTCTATACAAAAAAAACTTGTAATTTATTTTATTTATACGCTTTTTTCTGCCTTTAGCATTTTTTTTATTATTTATACTTCATTTAAAAGTAAGAGTGTGTAAGTATTAACTTTTATGTAGGTAGGGGAGTAAAATGAAATAATAATAATAAAAGAAATAAAAATACATTTATTTTTATTTCTCTATCGGAGAATGAGTCAGGAGATATCACACAAAAAAACTCTCGAAAAAAATCTATAATTATAATTATTATTTTTTGTTATTTTTATTTCTTCTTTACAAGCTTATTCTTTCTTATACTCCCGTACAGCCGTTTATTAATAATACATTTAATACATCTCTAGCTGAAGCACTTTTATTCCTCAAATTGTATCGACTTGGTAGTAAGTAAGTTATTCTTTCTCCTTTTCATTATATTTAACCTATTGTTTGTCTGGCTCCTTCATTCTTTTACTTACTTATTATTATTATTACCAGATGAAGATAAAAAATTATATTTATGCATGAGTGTATGTGTGTGAGTGTGGAAGTTTAAAAGTCATGTATAAGAAACTCATAAGCTTAGTGATTTATGTTTATGACTTGGATTTTTGCTACCTAACAATCTCCATCTTTTTTCTTTCTACTTTTTTCATTTAAAAAAAGAATGTGATCAACAGAAAAAGATAAACTGCCAATTATTTGGCTTTTAATGTAGCAAACAATAAAAAAAGCAGTAACACATTCTCTTTCTCTTTCTCTCTCTCTCTCTCTCTCTTTCGAATTGAACAACACGCATATTTTGATGAGTGAACATATTGTGACAGAAATGTCAATCGAAATAAAATCCTCAATCTTTTACTGTTTGCCACGAGAAATTAGAATCATATGTTTGCCGTTTAACACGTTTATAACGACATAAATCTACAGCGAACTTAAAAAAGAAATATTTAAACGAGATTCTGCTTTTTTATTGTTATTCATTTTTGATACACATTCAGAAACTAATTTCTATATAAAAATATTATTATGAGAGATTTAAAAATTCCTGATAAACGAATGAAATTAAAATTTATTGTCTGATATGATGAAAGAGAATGTTAAAAGAGTGTATAAAAATTTCGTGTAGAAAAGTTTGAGAAACTTGTTTGAAATCACCAAAAACAGGCAAATTTAACTCATCTTAAAATTATAAAATTCATAAAACAAATAAAAACTTACCCTTTCTTCTTCACGAATCATTTCTGCAATACCAGGCTTAATTTCCATATCATCAGAATGATGCATCGACAATTGTTGTAGTGCGAGAGTATCGAGTGATGTCGGCAAGTGAAATTGTGGTATTTGATTCGGCGATGGTGATGGATGATGTGATAATAATGGCTGATTGATTGAAAGTGGTGATGATCCTTCTAAATTATTGTCGGGCGATGAGTTGGTGGCATTGCTTCGTTCACCAGATGGCCATCGTCGTTTTCGTTGATTTTTACTTGATGAAGACTGTTGAGACGTTTGCTGCTGTGTATTGAGTGCGTCCATTGAGGCCATTGATTCCCAATCACGAGGCGTAATTTTTGCTTTTCTCGCATCATTCTTGTCCTGTTGCTGCTTCTGTAATTGCTCCTCAATGTCGAATGTTGGTATGGGCGAGGATTCATTGGAGCGGGATTTTGCTGTCAAATCGACCGTCGGTGTCGATTGTTTGGGCTTTATTTGTGTATCTGCCAAATTATCACTGACCGATGCACTCTCGCTATTTACTTCAGCCAAGCCACGTATTTGTAGCATCTCGGCAATCGCTAGTAGCGGACTAATTTGATCTTGATTCACATTTATCTCGCCCTTATACATAAACTCAACGATTGCTTTCAGCTCGGGCCATTTAACATCACGCATGATAATGATGGGATGCTGACATGGATTATCGAAGAACAGCGACTGAAAGTATGGACTGCATGCTGAGAGCACAATTTTGTGTGCCTTAATTTGATTACCATCGCAAGCGAGTGTCACATCGACAAAAGATTCGCTCTGAAGCAATTGATCAAATACACATGTTAAATTTGTCTGATAATTGTTCCATCGTAGACAAAATTGCTGTGAATTGTTCTTACTATTGTTATTACTATCATTATTATTATTGTTGCTGCTGTTTACACTTGGTTTCATATTGAACTTTGACAAATCTGTCGGCGGTTCTTCACAATCTTGAGATCGATTTTCGGAAATACTTAATGGTGATGGATTTTTACTTGGTGGTGAATTGGATGGCATTTTTTTTATTTATTTATTTTTTTCTACACAATAAAATTTTTTCTCGTCTAGTCAAAAACTTCTCTCTAGACGAAATATCTATTTTTCCATGTGACGAAAGTAAAAGTTGAAGAAGAGAGGAAAAAAATTGTTTTTTACTATCACTCCGTCTACTATGCTCCTGCAGCTTATGTATATAACGTTGAGTGAATGTGTATATATGTGAAGGAATCTCCTCGTCGTCGTCTGCTGCTCTTTTTCTTTTCTTTTTCTTGACAACAGCAGAAGCAGTAGAAAATTTATGTTAGTTTTCCCAGAGCGTTGCTACTTATGCGCACCATGTGATAATACAGATGATACTATTGTCATAATGTGTATATTGCACACACAACACTCTCTTTCTGTGTATATAAAATATACTTTTTTGTTGTTTTATATATACGGAAAAACATAAAGCACATGCACGCTGAAGAGAATTATTATTTGTTGTGTTTGATGACTCCACATAAATTTTTATCAAAACACACTCTGTGTTGAGAAACGAACAACTTTTTTTTGGAACTTTTGGGAAATGTTATATCTTTATTTTTCAGTTTTAATGGTTTATTGCATTAATAAAAAAATATTACAATATTCTTTAATTAACTTTTTTCCCCTTTTCAAGCCGAAAAAATTTCTTTGGTTTTTTTATATTTCACTATAATTCATCTGGCTTTTTTCATAATTCTTATTTCTCGTTCGATAATCAACTTTTTATTATGATTTAATTTTTATTTTCCACTTGTGTGATGTTTTCTTTTCTTTGCTCTATTTTATTATATTTTATTTTGAAAAGGAAGAATATCGTTGTTATTGTTGTTGTCTTTTGTTATTAAATTTATTAAAATTTATTATATGAAAGATTGTTTTCATGTGCACACATGATAGAATGAATAAAAAAATTTTTTTTTTTCTCTTGTTCTTCTGTGTTGTTTCTCTGCCTCTTTTTTCAATTTCAAATAATAAAAAGAAATTAATTCATTTATTATTAAAACGTATTTGATGCCATCCACGAGTAAGAGAGAGGCGCGCACGAAAGATTATATTAAAAACAATTTCTTCTTCAGAATGAATTTCTTTAATTAAATATTTCTCAGATAATTAATTTTGTCTTTCTATTTTGGTATTTTTTCTCTCTTATATATATTTTTTTTCTTCTCCTCTCTGTATTATTAAATATTTTTTATTGTTCACTTTCTGCCGTCAATTCCCTTCTCGCGCTGTAATTGTTTCAATTTATTATTATTTTTATTACAGTTCATACAATTTCAATAATAAATGTTTATTATTAGAGCCTCTTGAGCGATTCTCTTTCTATTACTTTTTATGATATTATTTAACTATATTGTAGGAGCCGGGGCCCGTTTAAGTGTGTGTTTTTATTCGAAGCGCAGCGAAAAAAAGTAGAACCGCACTAACCGAAATACCATCGAGAACTGAGAAATGAAAACTTGAATGAATGAAAATAATAAAAATAAAATAATAATATACAATATATTTTTTTTTGAATAACAGAGAAGATATAAGACGAAGTGAGCAAAGAGAGCCGAAGAGAGAAAAGTATCATTGTATGCGTGTACGCGAGAGAGAATCGGATTTGAGACATTTGTAAGCTTACTTCAACTTGTTAAATTCTAAAATTAAATTTTTTAAATAAATTAAAATTTTTTTTAAATCTTCCTAGTTAAAATTAAATTTTTATTTATGTATAGCTTTTTCTAATATTTAAATTTTCAATTTTATGCATTTTTTAATTTGAATTTTTTTGAGTTGAACTAAATTTCAAATTCAAAAATATATAATTGCAAATTAATTATTTTGAAATTCATTTCCTTTTTTTCTTTTAATTTTAGGAGAGCGAAAAGAGAGTCGGCTCATTGCATTGATACATTGCAATTTTTTTCACTGTTGTATATTTCATGTTATGCTGTGTTTCTTTTTACGTGTATGAGCAAACTACGAAAATTGTGTGAGAAAACTATCGAATACATAGCGTGCAGGAAAAAGAAGAGGTATACAAATGTATGAAAATTTTTTCCCCACCTTTGAATATTTTTTTTCTTGCCCAGCCTCTTAGTTTTTTTTTTTCTATATTTCATAAAATAAAAAATTGTTGTTTTTAGCTGCTACTTTGTAGCCTTCAATAATTGTTGATATCTCTCAATTAAAAAAAAGATTATCTTGGCTATGCACACATTTTAACCATTTTTACTCACACAATGTTGTCAATGCTGTTTTATAATTACCTCATATCAAATGATGATATTTTAGCTAGTTCTGATAACATTTCTACACTTGTGCAGTTATTTTGATTATCATTAAATAACTTTTAATTCATAAAATATTTACTTATTAACATTGATTTGCTTTAAATTCAAAGTAATGCATTACTAACTTCAATAAAATCTTTTCCAAAGTACACTAAGTAGTAAACTGATGTTTTAATTTGATTGAAGAAGTTTACAACTACCTACGCATCGAACAATATAAAAATTATGATCTGTCTGTCTATATAAAAAAGAATAATAATTTCCTGCAATTTGCATTGCAATATGCAGAAAAGTTTTTTTTTTATTTCTCATCGATACTTTGTGCAAAATGGAAAATACCAACTTTTCATTATGTTCGATAATAAAAAGTTTCTGAAACAAAAAAACCTTGCAAGGTAGAAGTAAACTAGAAAGTACAAAAAAAAACTTTTTTAACTTATTGTGGAACGAGAAACAATAAGCTTATATGAAGGAAGCCAAAGCAACTGTTTTCTGATACATTTTCATCGTTTTACCACAGAAATGCACTTCCATCTAATGAAATGCATAAACAGACTGCGATTTTCTCATTGAAACATAGAAAAAAGTAGTGCTTATCTGCTTGCTGCATGAAGCAACATTATTTTTCGGCGATTTATCAATGATTTTTGTGCTTCCCTCTCCATATAACATTAACATGCATTTATTGAAATGCATTTCATATCTGTGTGAATGTGTGCCCGACAAAGCACCGAGAAACTTTTTCACTACCTTTTCATCCTTTTTAACGCATTTACGAGTCGAAGGATTTTCATAATGTACATGTTTAGTAATGTATTTTAAATGAGTATATTTTCTGAAAAGAAAAAAGAAAAATACCACACGATCAGACAATAGATGTGCTTGTAATAAATAACTTTTTAAAGAAAATTTTAAATTAACACACAATTTCGTCTTAATTAAGAACATAACGAGTTTTAAAATAAAACCTAAATAAATTTTTTATTTGAATTGATTATATTCTTATTTAAAATTTCTAATCAAAATTTAATTTTAAAAACCATTAAACAAAACATTTCAAAGGCTTAGCCAACTGAAAAATTTTATCTTACATTGATGATGATGACGACTTTGGAAATGTAAAAAAAAAAAACAAAGTAAAAACGTCCAATTCGCCATCGAACTCATTGCAGCTTGCTACAGCACACATCTATTGATTTAATTTTCATTTTTGAATATCCATCCCCAAAGAAGCACAATTTAAATGTATGCATATCTCTAACATATCGTCAAAAAATGTTTTCCTCTCGCTCACCACTTCAGTCGATATCATGCATAAAGTAGAGGCCAAAAAATTCTTTTTCTATATAAATTCTGCTTGCTGAAATTCTCCTTCCACCCGCGTCGCGCCGAAATTTCTCCGATATCCTTCGTTCCCTTTTTCTCTCTCTTGCTAGCCTATCTATCTATATTGCAATGTGCAACTAAACTATTATAATAGAATATTGTATGAAAGACAATAAAATATACACACATATACGCCTAAATGTGTACATACCTTTCAAATGGTAACATAGCGAATCTACATACACTGAGGAGAAGTATAAGGGAGAAAAAGAGAGCGTTTTCCATCTCCTAACAATTTCTACTTCATTTCGCCGAAAAAATACAACATTTTCCTCTCGCATCCATTTAACTGTTGTGTATATGTCGTGCATAGAACATACTGTGTGTGTGTACATGCGAGAGAAGGAGAAAAAGAAATGAAAATATATCCATTTTTCATGTTTGTGATATCAGCACATAGAGTCATATAAAATGTGTATTTAAAGTCCGATCATAAATTTATTATTATTTTATATTCGTATAATAGAAAGGAAAATCATATACACACATATGAACGCATAGAGCGATGATGTGGACGAGATAGAGAATGAGACATTATTTAATTAATAATAGAAAGATGCATGCGTTACTCAATTTTTGTTTAGTCTTAAAAAATATTGAAGTATTATTTAAAGCGCATTTTAATATTGAGAAATTTAATTGAAATTTTTTTTCTTTAAGTTGAATAATAAACTGAACTTAGAAAGTTGATCAATTGACCAGCATACAGTTGCGAGTCATGAGTTAGTGAAAACTCTAGGGGTGCAATCAACAATCATGATGATGGAAAAACCTTTGGGCGAGATGTCGAGGAATAAAAGAGGATTAAATTTGTGCATGATATGGAGAAAAAGCAGAAATAAGTGAAAGAGTTGCAGAAAATTTTCATGTATAAACAAGTAATATTATAAATGAATGACTGATGAAATATTGTAAAATGCTACTACTGCTACTTTCTCGTTGCATCTCTGTATGCACACACAAACGTTGATACATTTGTTTCAATCTGTAGTTAGCATGTAAACACGAATGACGAATGAAAAATCCATCCAACGTCCGTAACTCAAAATTCTCTTGTTCGTAGATATTCCGAGGCCCAAGTCATATGTCATAACTCATAATAAATTCATTCTTTTGATGATTTTTCTCTTCTTTGCTCTCTTTCGATAGTACTGCATTTTGCAGAGCGTTGATTGAATTGATAAGTTTTATTTTTCTCACTTCTTGTGTTCTTTCACTTCCAATAAATAATAAGTAAATATACAGCATTTGAAGCACATGTTCTTGTTTTCATGCTTAATGAAGAGTGGCGAATTAATCTTTTCCGTATTATAATATATTTAATTTTTAAAGTACCCGCATCCTCGTATTCGTAAATACATATTTTTGAGAGAGAAGAAAGAAAGAGAGAGAGAATAAATGTGAAGCAATTAAAAAAATAAATTTGATTTCAAAAGAAGCTTAAAAATAATTTCTTACTCTTTTCTTTTGATATCTTCTTGCTCATTCAATAATATAAATAAAGCGGAAAATAAATAAGAAAGAGAGTGGAAAGGAAAATTATAATATAAATTCTTTATTTTGGTTATTTCTCGCCAGATTATTTTGGGAATGATGTGATTAAGTGCGTGTGAATCAAGCAATCATTTATCATGAAAGTGTGTGTATGTTTTCTTTTAAAAATATTTATTTCGATTTTTTAAGTATTTTGATTTTTGTACAATTTATGTCATTTAATTTGATTCAATTCACATACGTCACTCATCAACAATCCATATAAACATATATTTTTAAAAATTTCATAAATTTTATAAATATTATTTCTATATTCCAAATACAGCTTCCCATCAAACGAAGACGATTTTTTCTTTTCGTTTATTTCTATACATGTTATATTTATTTCCTTCTTCTTTCTTCAAAATTTTTTTCATCAGCTTTGATTTAAAACCGATAAAATCAAGTAAGAAATTATTATGAGTTGATATTAGCAATTAGAGCGCATTTTACTCTCATATAAGACAAAGAGAAGAAAATGAAAAATTTATTCATTAAAACAAAGAAGAGGTTGGTTAAAAAATTTAGAGAAAAAAAATAAAAATCAGAATACAAATAAATAAAGCAGTGAAAAACAACAGAGGAGAAAAAGGAAAAAGAGATACTGATGGAAAACTGATGCCGATTGATGAATGATATTAAGTAATAAGATCAAAAAGAAGTGAAACATCACTAAAATTGATTTTTCAGAATGAATAATTTTAACAATGTAAACTTTGAATACTGAACACTTTACATATGATGCGAGAACAACCACACATATTCGTTGCAGTGGTAACTAAATTAATACCAAATCAAGCAGCTTCATTTGGAGAATATATAAGTAAATGAACAGTTGTTGAATATATTTCTTCTTGCTTGTGCCTCATTCTCCTTTCCCTCGCATACATTTCAACAATTAATTTTTATTGTGAGTGTCTGCTCACATGATTTATATTTATTATTAAAAATATCAAAAATAATAAAGAATAACAGCAGCAATAGCAGTTGAAATTATAGATATTGGAAGCTGTTTTATTTTATTTTTTCTTTGCTTCTTCTTATCAACAGGGTTCAGAATAAAAAAGCAACGAGTATGAAGAAATAGGGTAAACGTTCCTAATTTTTGATTGCTTTTCGTAAAAATAAAATAAAACACAAATATTTTTCTAACTACTCACTTGATTTCATAGCTAGCGACTCACGGATAAATGGTTTTATCACAATTCAACAAGTTTTAACCGTCTTAATTTTTGGGCTATCAATCCTAGTTTTTGGCGTATTTTCTTCCTAATTTTTGGTTTATTTGTTTACATTTTAAATCCATCAAAAATTCTTTTTAAACACAATGCAGATATAATATTTCTTTATTTTATTGTTTAATAATCAATGTACACACGATTTACAGTATTTAAAACGCTTTTAAATAGAAAAAATTTCCATTTAT
>JACWBX010002207.1:0-10036 GCA_014622435.1 Polypedilum pembai | reverse complement strand
AATTGAAAATTTTAGAAAAGATTTTGTAACGACAGTTTAGATTTTTCAAACCGAGCAATCGGTTTTGTTGCTCACATTTTAGTATAAAAGGAGCTTCGTTGCTCAAATCAAGTCTTTTTCGATCAGGTCGTCGATGAGACAGGTCACGAATTATTCAAGTGAGTGTAAGGTTAGGTTTCATTTTCATTGACTTATTTTGACTTTCATTACAGAAATAAAACACGATAAAGTGAAATACAATTTTATGAATGATATGAAATAAATTCAGTTGTTTTATAAAAAGATAATTTGTAAATTTCCTTCGACGACATCGAAGGAAACTCGAAATCGTTTTTTGAAACGCCATCTACAGTTTTCAAAGCAGAATTTTTTGTAAATATTATAACAGGCAATCTAGGCCGCCTGTGTAACAACATTGGTGTTAATCTTGCATTATATAAGTTTCACAATGATCTAAATTGATTTAGATTTTCAAATTCATTCTTTAAAAGTAGATTTTATTTGCGTAATAATAACGGTTAAATGGAATTTGAAATTTGAAAAAGGCGCGAAAAAAACTCGCGTAGTCTCAAAAAATTTTTGTTTACAATTTTCAATATGGAAATTTTATTTTGCAATTTCCCGAATAATGCAATAAGTGAGAGCTTTTTAACTAGCCGATAAGCCAGTAACTCGATAGCACAAATCTAACACAAAAAACCGCAAGTCGCTAGCTATTATAGTTTTCGAGATCTCGCGCCTCACCCGGGCCACAGGCAGCCAGCCAGCCAGCCAAAGTGAATGTATAAGCTGCATTTTTTTTTCCAAAAATGCACTAAAAATAGACATAACAACTCTCTTGTGAACTTTTATTATTTCTTATTTAAGATTTAAAAAATGCAAGTGAAAAAAGCTTCAACTTTAGAACAATTTAAGTGAAAGTTCTTTTCCCTTGAAAAAAATGATTTAAAATATTTTCAAGAACTTTCACTTTTTTTTTTGTCTGATTCTCGATAATAAAAATTTAAAGTCTCATTGCTTTTCGAATGAAATGTGAAAAAATAAAAAACAATTTATTTGCATAATATCTCAATCTTTTTCTCTCTCTTATGCCTTAATATCAGTGTTGTTACACAGGCAGCCTGTGATTGCCTGTGATAATATTTACAAAAAATTCCGCTATAGAAATTGTAGGTGGCGCCTCAATCATTTTGAAGC
The DNA here is from genome assembly GCA_014622435.1 of Polypedilum pembai. NCBI lineage: Eukaryota > Metazoa > Arthropoda > Insecta > Diptera > Chironomidae > Polypedilum > Polypedilum pembai. The sequence goes on along the minus strand of JACWBX010002207.1, from coordinate 8,839 downwards.
GACATCTATAATTTCCATAGCGGAATTTTTTGTAAATATTATCACAGGCAATCACAGGCCGCCTGTGTAACAACACTGGCTCTCATGACACTTTTGATATGTTATAAAAATAAAAAAAGTTATGCAATAATAAAGCTCATATTGACACAATTAGTGCACTTTTAATTTATCTCCCTCGCATGCGTTTTCATAAATGGAATTTTTCCTTCTTCACAGCTTGCAACTGTTCGTAATTTCTTAGAAAAAAAATCACAATCGATTGCTATCGAATATCAAATGATTTATTGATGATAAATTCTGTCGCGATTGGAACTTGGCTTGAACTCATTTTCTTGCGTGTGCGTCAAATAACTCGGTCAGTATGAGAAAAAAAAAAAGAGAGAAGGAGCGAATGCCCCGAAAAATATTAATGAATATGTGAACAAGAAAAAATGCATTTACAGCTTGGATTTTTGAAAACTTTTATTCACTTTGTTTATTTAACTAGAATTTTTTAAAACTTGAATATGTAGAAGCAAACAGAATGTTTTATTTATTAAAAAAAATCTTTATTGAATTAAATTTAGTGTTCGACCGTCAACACTGATCAAAAACTTTCGAAAATTTCCATAGTTGAAATATAGAGGACGTTAAAAGTTGATTAAAGCGCCATCTACAATTTTCATAGAGGAATTTTAACCAAACTTGTGAACCAGTGGTGGCCAAACTTTTTTGATCCGCGTCACACTTAAGAGTCAAAATTTATTTTACGGCACACCTGAACGAAAAATTTCTTCTCGTGCCATATCCAAAAATTTTCTTCTTGGAAATTTTCGAAAATTTGTTGAAATTTAAATAATTTCTACTTGATTTTTAAATTCAGGGAAAAACAACAATTGCTTCATTATTTTCATTTTTATAAAAATTTTTATGGCACACTTAAACTTATTTTATAACATTCTAATGTGCCGCGGTTAGCCACCACTTTTGTAAACAAATTAATTTAAACGCCTAAAATTAGATTTTGAAAATTTTTCACTAAAGTTTTGATAATTTGAAGATGTAGAAGCTAAAAGAATGTTTTATTTATTGAAAAATTTTTACATTTAATAAATTTCAAAACTCCTCTCTTAGCATTTAGAAACCAAATTCAAAAAATTCATATATTAAAGCGCCATCTATAATTTTCATAGCGAAATTTCATCGAAATTGTAAACACAAGAAGATGGTCACTATGGCGAATCATTTCGCTTGTTTTTGCAAAAATTTGTTTTTTTTCTCCATTTGCTACAGTGACTATCTTCCTGTATAAGCAAACAAATATAAATACCTAAAATGCCTAAAATTAAATTTCAAGAATTTTTCTACCGTTATATTTTCAAAAAAATTTTCAATATGTCATTTGTCAAAAAAAATGCGTTAAAATCATCTCAATTTTTAACTTTTTATCTTTATTAAATTCAATCCCACTTACGCACCCGAGAGTGTTTACTCTATTCAGCTCTTGGTAAGAAGTAAATAGAAGAAAAAAAGCTGCTGTTGCTTTATGTGCGCTGAATAGTCAATAAGTTCATACACATGTGTCTCATTTTCTTCTCTTTAACTCTCTCTCTTCATGCTCACTTTCATCTTCTTCTTACATATATATTCGGAGCATTGCACTGATCAATGGACACACTCTCAAAAAAATCTGTGCTTTGCTTTCCGTCTCGTGTGCTTTTTTTTTTTTCAACTTCTTTTATTTGAGCGGAGAAAAATTGTTGACGAGAAACAGTTAATATCCAACTGTCGACTAAGTCAGTTGGCTTTTTTTATTTGCTCTTGCTTTTCTTTTCTACTTTAACTCGCGGGCAAAGACGAGTTTCGAATTAATCAAAGTTCTCAACGTTAAAAACAAAAAAAAAAATTTTGTGTGTGAGAAAAGTATCAAAAAAAGAAAAAAAATAAAAAGTTTCTGACCTAATTTATAAATTGTGAAGAAGTGAAGAACAAGCAGCAAAGAAATAAGAAGGAAAGTTTGTGTATGAGAAATTCAGTGACTTAAGATCATGATAATATAGCATAATTGACCCAGACATAAGAAAATAATAGAGTGAAATTACATAATAAATTCCCAAGTGAATTCTTTTACATTATTGAAAGTTAGACAAAAATAAAAAATGTTATCGAGGTGAGTAAGTGAAGTTAGATGATGTTTAATTTATGCAATAAAAAAAGATGTGCGACACTCTCTCTAATTCAACATTTAAACTCGTTTGGTATTGTTGAATTGACTTGCAATTTGTTACATTATGTCTACTATAAAAATATTATTTAACGGAATTTTGAATTTTAAAAAAAATTATTTTTGAGTTGTTCAAAAAACTTTTTGAAAACATTTTTGGAAAAATTTTCAAAATAAATTTTAGAATTTTTTAAAACGATTTCAGTAAACTTTCAATAAAAATTACTTTTAAAAATTTAAAAATTGAGTTTCAAAACAATTTTTTTAGCTATTTAAAACTATTTCTAAGTTTTGAAAAACTTTCAAAATTTCAAAAAATTGTTAGTAAGTTTTTGGAAATTTTTTATAAATTTAAATCTAAGTTTCAATTCAGTTATTTAGCTATTTAAAAAGTTTTAAAATTTTTCAAAAACTTTTAAACTAATTTTGAAAAATTCTCTGAAAATTTTCAAAACAAATTTTTGTTTCTTTCAAAGAAAAAGATTTCAGTAAATTTTCAAAAAAGTTTTTAATTTAAAAATTGAGTTCCAAAACAGCTTTTTAGCTATTTAAAACAGCTCTAAAAATTTTCAAAATAATTTTTAGAATTTTTTCAAAAAAATTTTAGTAAATTTTCAATAAAAAATTTCTTTAAATTTAAAAAATGAGCTATTCAAAAATATTTTTTTTATTTTTCTAAAAATCTTCAAAATAATTTTTTTTGACTTTTTAAAAAATATTTTTGAAATTTTTCAAAAAAATTTAAAATTAAAAAAGTCGTTAAAATTATAAATTTTTACCAAGCTTTGATTTTTCATCAACAATATAGAAAGCATTAACAGTATGCATTTTTAATTAATTGTTGAGGCTTGCGTTGAGTATTCAATGTGCACAACATAGCTCCTATCAAACATCAAGCGAAACTTGATTGAGTTGAGATTAATTGAAAGGGAAAAATTTTCTTCTTTCTTTCTTTTTACTATTTAACCGGGGAAAACAATGTAGATACAAACAACATAGTTCAAACGAAACTGAGAGTGCATTGGCATGATATGGTGAATTAAATTGTAATGTGGCATTTGGTGGATGCCTTTGTGAGAGATCAAGTTAGAAAGAAGATATGAAAGTAAAAGTTACACTCGCTCATAATGGAACCTGTCAGTGGAAATTATATCAGCAGCTGTTTTACTTATGGTGTGTTTAAGGCAGCTGTTATTATCTATGATGCCTTTATGGATGAGTTTATTATGCAACTCATTAAAAAAATTTATTATTTTTCGACTAACCGTGAAATTTTGATTAATGAATAAAAAAATTTTACTTGAACTGAGCTAAAGTGACACATTTTTGGAGAAATTTAATGTCCACACACAAGCACACAAACACGATAAATTCTCTCAAATCATTTAATACAAAAAAGGTATGTGAAAGAAGAGCATCGAACTTTTGTGACCTATTTAAGAAAAATACAACAAAAAATAAATTTATATGAAGATATTTTTACGTTTATTGTTTAGAAATTTCTATAATTTGTGTCAAAGTTCAAAAAAGATTAAATGATCAATCGATTAGTAGCTTTTTTTGGGAGAATTAGTTAAATGAGTTGGCTTTTTAAAAAGTTTCTATTTTTGATCGAAATTTCATAAATAGTCTTATTTTAATATTTTTTAAACATATCGTTTGACGAATAATTGAAAAGCAACTAATCTGTTCGAATAGAAATAAAATTTTAATCGAATGAAATTAAAATTAAATTTAATTAAAATTTTAATTTGAATAAATTTAGTTAGTTAATGTCGACAACTCGGCATGCATAATTGTTTTTATTAAAAATTATTAAAAATCTGTTTGTAACTGACCACACGAATTATAACCGTCACTTATAAATTTAAAAGTTTATTGCTCAATTTGCTCATTTTTTTCTTTCTTATCTTGGCGTAAGTAGAATTAATTATATTTGAATTAAAAATAATAAAACTTTACTTTCTAGTGAAATTTATATCTTGGACTATCAAACTATTTCGATTTTGTCTTTTATGTGCCCAACGGCTAGACTTTTGATAGAAAAAAATATTTTTCAGAAGCTTTCAAATCACGCTGCGACAGTTAGTAAAATTTTTTAATTTTTATTTAAAGAAAGTGAAAAATTGAATCTGGACAAAATATCTCTTGAATCTCTAATTATTTCAAAATATCTCTGATTATTTATTATGATAAAATCAAGGGGTTAGAACTCTTGATAGCGAAAACAAAGTAACCATTGAAACTCAAAAGTTTTGTATGAAACTAACAAAAAATCTAACAAAATTTTTTGTTAATTTGATAGTTTTTTGCAAGATAGAGACAGTTCAAAAAGAAAATTTTTATTTTTCAAGCTCGTCTACTGGCAGTGAAAAAAGTTAGTACACCAACTTTTACTAAAAAGCTTTTATAAAATTTTTAAATAAACTGAATTTTCAGTAAAATTTTTTTAATTCTGATAGATTTCCAAACACTAAGCACAAAAATAAAAGTTTGGTTACAAAATACCTTGGGAATCAACAGAAAATCTCAATCAAAATTTCTTCATAAAAGCTTTCGAAAGCTTTTTAGTACAATTTGGTTTAGTAATTTTTTTTAAATGGCAGTAGGCGAGCTTGAAAAATAAAAAATTTTTTTTGGAACTGTCCCTACCTTGGTTTTTGTTGTTTTATTAGATTTTTTGATAGAGTTCTTTCCCCTTGGATAAAATTTATTCTTCTTTTTTAATTTTAACTTTTATTTACCATTTACTGAGATAAATTCAATTCATTAAACAGACAAAATCAAATTTTCTCGCTTTTCAAAAGAATTTTGATTGGAAAATTTTAATTTTTCACAGCATTTTAAAGTCTTGTGAATTGACAATAAAAAAATTAAATTTTCACGCCATTAATTTATGAGAAAAATTTTTATTGAATGTAAAGAGATCAAAAAAGTTTCATTACATTAACACGAATTATTGAGATATTTGTATGTTTCAGTGTTGTTACACAGGCAGCCTGTGATAATGTTTATAAAAAATTTCGCTATGAAAATTGTAGATGGCGCTTCAAAATGATTTTAAAGCGCCATCTACAATTTCCATAGCGGAATTTTTTGTAAATAATTTCACAGGCAATTACAGGCTTCCTGTGAAACAACACTGGTATGTTTGCATAAAAGTTGATTTAGTTTACACACTTAATAAGCAACTCTATTTATGCAAATCTCTCCTAAAAAACATGAATTGCAGAAAATTTCAGCATCCAATCACACATTTACATTCCACAATTAATTTACGCGAAGAAAAACTAATTACGAGAACTCAATGGATATTTGCTCATTTGTTGGCTTTTATGTAATGAAATTTCTTCAATTTGTGCCAATATCCAGCTTTTCTAGTTTCTCCAAGCATTTAATAACTGACCCATCTTCATGCTTGATCTTTTACACCTGCTGACCAACTAAAGTAATTTTTTTTACTCAGTAGGCGTTACGGAAGACAAAAACTCTCGCAGTTATGATGAATTAACTAATGAACATCTTAACTGTGAGAAGAATCTTGAAAAATAATGGAAAGATTTTTATAATGTTAAATGACATTCAATAAAACATTTAAAAGAAATAAAAATTTAAAACAGTTTAAGATGTAAAGAAATTTGATAAAAAGTTTGTTACAGAAAAATTTGTAGAAAAATTAGTGAAAACTTTGTAAAAATAAAAAAAATTGTAGAAGATCAAAGAAATTTTGAAAAATTTTCAAACAGTTGTAGAATATTTTCAAAAATTACAAAAATGATGTAGAAAATTTACAAAAATTGTAGGATTTTTTCAGAAATTACAAAAATGATGTAGAAATTTTTTCAAAAAATTGTAAATTAAAATTTTACAACAGAAAGTCAAACCTTTTTGCATTCATTTCAAATGAACAATGAAAACTATTTTTGATACGCGAGAGATAATCATTAAAATGAATTTATTTTTGTAATAATCACAATTCACCTTGAATTTGACCATAAGACACAAAAATATTAGAGAAACAAAAGACAGTGAGCATGATGCTGAATTAATTGAAAGTCAATTTTCATCATTTTACATCCTTTATAAATAAAATAAATATGAAAAAGCCATTTGTGCTTTTATTCTTTCTTCTTTGATTGCTTGCTATCCTTGAAAATAAAATAAACAGCAGCAATCACATTCTTTATTTTTTTATCAACTAAATGATGGTGAATGTTGATTGTTATTGTCCCAAGAGAATTTCAAGCTAGGAAGAATTAAAAATTAATTCTTTAAGACGCTTATTGATAATTAAAGAAAGTTAGGTGTGAACAAGAAGTGACAATTTTTCTGAGTCTTTACAGATCAATTAAAGAAATTAATTTTCAGTTAATAACTTGACTTCGACTGTTGCATTAAAAAATTCTATTTTAAATCAATTTTATAATTTTTCTTACAAATTTCATCTTGAACACGTCTTTTATCTAACTCATAAAAGCTTTAAAAGAATAATCAAGATTAAGAACTGAGCAACTGAGCAATTAGGCTTTAAAGTTAATTTTAAATGCTTAATAATTGAATTTTTGTGACGTTGAAATTTTCAAATTTTTCAAAGCGAAACTAACTTTAATGAAAGATTTTAAAAATTTCGTTTTTCATTCGCTATTTTCATCGTTTTTCTTTATTTGTCAACGTTGTTTGTAAAAGATTTTGAGTTTATAAGATTAAAAAGAAAAATTATATCGATAAAAGCATGTAGTGACTTAAACTTAGATTTCGTTTGAGCAATTGCACTGAGCAAATATGAAAATATTTTATATTGTTAGAAAGGTCTTGAAACAACCTTTATAATGGTGTAAATTTATTATTTTACAAATTTGAAGATTTTTGAGCACATGAAAGTCAAAATTTGACCTAAATATAAGTTTCTGACCTAGAAAAAGTCAACAATGCCAAAATGGTGTTCGAAATTTCAAGAAATAAATTTTCTTTATCTTTTCTAGCCAAATTACACTAAATATAACAATTTTTTTCGTCCCAGAATGCCTTGGAATTAACAAAAGTTTTAAATTTCAAAAATTCGTTAAAAAATTTTATGCTTTTTGAAAAAACCGTTAAAAATTTTATGAAATTTAAAATTTTGAATTTGTAAAAAATCGTTAAATTAAAAGTTTTATTAATAAATTTAAAAATGTGCAAAATTTAATGAATTTTAAATTACGCAATTACTTCACTTGTTATTGCAAAAGCAAGCCACATTTTGCATTAAGATCAAATTCATATGCTGCCTACTTTACTCTCTGTTCGCCTACCAATGTAATTAAATTCTCACAAGAGTTTTTATGAAGTAAACTTAAGGGCGCAGTATGCGTAGTTAAATAAAAGTAAAGTAGTGTCATGCTACAACTCTCAAACACTTCTTTACCGGTAATGGCATTCACGCAACTGTCCAATCAATTCATATCTAGCCAAAAAGCGAGTCATGAAATTCGCCATTTTAAGCAACATGCATGCATGCTCTCATGTCAAAAACAAAAATTCATTCTCGATTCGCATAATGAAAAAAAACTTCCTTTTGCATATGTTGAACTATGGTGTGAAGAAGTCGTTGAACGGGCTTTAATTGAGAGGTTAAAATGTGTATGAAAAATTATCTTTTGATCATAACGTTAAGAGCTGTGTACATTTAAAAAGCTGTTGGAGGTAGGAAATCGAAAATAAAAAAATCCATGAAGTTCAACATGTGGAAAAAATTCAATGAGTCATTTCTATGCAATTCAATGTAAAAAGAAGTAGTTGAAGGCGTGTTAGGAAACTTTTTTTTTTTGCTACAATTTTTTCTTTTTATTGAACAATGAAGAAGTAAAAGTTTGGAAAATAAAAGAAATTGAACTTTGACTTGAGCAAAAAACTTGACATTCAATAATGAGAGAAAAATTTTAATTTTAATGCAAAATATATTTATTATTGAAATTTTAAAAATTTAAATTTTGAAAGTCCGTTAAAAATTATTTTCTTAAATATAAAATTAAAAAGTTATTACAATTTGAATAACAAAAGTTTAAACTGAAATTACAAAAACTTTTAAAATCTTTAATATTAAAATACTTAAAACTAAGAATTTTTCAAAATTTTAACTTTTAATTTTTCTTAGAAAATTTAAATTCTAAAAGTTCGTTATTTTTCGAAATTTTATTTATATAAATAAAAACATTTGAAATTCCATAAAAAAAATGAGATATCAAATTGCATACATGTTTTTATTTTATTTACATTTGAACTTTTAAAATTAAAGAAACTTTTAGCATATCAAGTATTAAAACAATGCCAAAAATGGTGTCATAATTGCATAATTGATAAAAAATTATAAATTCCATTAAAATTCGCTTCCTAAATTGCAATTTTTTCTTCTTACAGAATTTTAATTTTCCTTCTCGCACTAATCGTGCGTATTCGTGGGCAAAGCTTCATTTCATTCGAACCACATTCGAATGAGTGCGCTCTCACATTGTCAGGCGATGGTCGATCATCATTATATGATTACAACGTCAATCTCTTTCGTGGAACCTTGTAAGTATTAATTTGCAAATTGTAGTGAACTTGTCAATGATATTCAAACAGCAGTAATAGCAAATGAGTAATTTCTTCACACTTCTT
>JACWBX010002206.1:0-12274 GCA_014622435.1 Polypedilum pembai | reverse complement strand
TTAGTCGACTAAAATTGATTTTAGTCGGTTAAAGTCGACTAACTAAATTTTAGTCGGTTAAAATGATCGACTAAAAATCAACTAATTTTTAGTCGGTTAAAAATACCGACTAAAAATCAACTAAAATTTAACCGGTTAAAATCTTCGGCTAAATTTCAACTAAATTTTAGTCGATTAAAATTTTCAACTAAAAAACAATTAAAATTTAGTCGATTAGTGTTTTATTTTTAATCGACTAAAAATTAATTGAATTTTAGTTAGTCGCGACTAAAAGATAAAACGGTTTCGGACTCTGCTTTTTCTTTCTATGCTAAATCCATGAATTAATGATAATGAAATCTCCACAATTAGTAGTAAAGCTTAAAATAGCAGTCAACAACAAAGAGATGAATGACTGTACAGCAGCAATAGTAGTAGCTTCTGAAGCTTAAGATTTCTTTTCATTTTTCTTTCTCTTTTTCTTTTTTATGCCACTCAAAAGCATTTCCATCCATCTCCATTTCTATTGTCAACTACAATGTTCGTCTGTGGCGAACGAATAGCTCGATTCTTTTCCCTGCAATTTGCTTATGAATCTGTTGTGCAAATCGCTTTAAAAAATAAATTTAAAACAGTTCAATGATGACAATGATTTCTCTTCTACTACTTCTACATGTCTGACAAAATGCAGATCGAATTGATTGAATTTAATGAGGTTTTTAGTCTTCTTTTATTGATTTTCTTCTCCTCTTCTCTCCTACTATGTACTTTTTTTTGCAGGTGTGTCCCATTTGAGTAAAAAGAAAAAAATTCTTATAGTTGCACACTTGAAATGCTGAGTAGTTTCTAAATTGCAGCAATTTTCTATCGAGTAAAAGTTTTTGTTAATAAGAAATATATAAGATATCAAAAATTTTAACGGATTTTTGAAATTTAAATTTATTAACGTTTTCTTAAAACAATTATTTTGAAGAATTTCATTAATAAATATCTGTAACTAAAATTTTCAGAACATTCTTAATGTTTTTAAAAAATTTCTTTTAAGTTTCATTAAACTTTTCAGATTAAAATTTTTAACGGATATTTATAATTTAAATTTTTGAAACAAAGTTTTAATGTGTTTTCTAATCAAGTATTTTTAATTCAGTTTTTAAATAGAAAGTTTTAGGTATTCTTAATGTTTTTAAACAATTCATTTAGATTTTAATCGAATATTTTTAAACTAGACTTTTAACGGATTTTTTTAAAATTTAAATTTTTGTAACGGTTTTTTAAATTACGATTTTTCTCAAATTTCTTCATTGATTCGATTTCATGTTAAATCAATTTAACTTTTAATGAAATAAAATATTTCTTTATAGTTTCAAAAGTTCATTTTGCTTTTTCTTCTAAAACTTTAAGCATTGGCATCATGTTTTGGTAAAACTTTCTTTAAATTGATAGCAATTTAAAGAAGTTCACAAACTTCTTTATATCAAAGCTATTTCCTTTCAATATCTTTTAAAAAAACTTTTCTGTCGCTCATTCTGATTGATTTTATCTAAACTATCGTCGATTGTATAAATTCGTGTGACAAGTGATTAATTCGATAGTGATTGTGTTCTCAAAAACCAGAATTCTTCTGCAATTCATCGATTTCCTTTCTATTTTGCTCTCTCACACTCACGAGGGGCGGCATTGATTAATTTACAACCAAATCAAAGTGATTTCTATTGAAATTTTAAATCGTCGTGCAATCTAAAGTCGTCTTTGATTCTTCGAAAAAATAGCGGCATGCACATTATTGAAATGCTAATTTAATGAAATAGATTATTCATTCTTTCTCTCCTGATGAAAATAAGACAGAGCCGCTTTTGCTCTCTAGCCTGATATAGCGATTGATTTTATCGTAATTTTATTCATATTTAATTTTTTTTTTCTTTAACGCTTGTGTCGCGAGAACTAGTTGAATAAATTAAAATTTTTTCATTTTAATGAAATTATTTGGAATTTTTTTCTCTCTCTCTCTCGCTTGTTCATTCTTGATGATAAAAATTTATGACGAATTAATTATTAGAAAGAAATTTTAGTTATCAAACCGCTATTATTGAATATTAATAATTCATTTAATAACATTTCTGCAAAAATCGAACGAAAGGAAAAAACAATAAACACTTTTATCTCTGCGCATTCATGTTTTGTGTATTATTTGTGCTGCTGCTGCTGTTATTGCTTTTTCAAAGGAATCATAATTAATGTTCCTTTTGGAGCAGGCAAGAAAACAATCATTATTCATTTTGTGTTAATTATCAAGTTCGTGCCTCATATTTACGAATAAAGAGCGAACTTTGCAATGCTCTTTCTCTCTCTCGCGAGTGAACATTTATTTTCCTGTCATATATTTTGAGTTGAACTGCCCATTGTTTTACAGCTTTAAATTATGTTTTTTAAACTTTTTTAACTGCGAAACACATAACATATGAAGGGAAGAGAGATAGAATGAGAAGTTAAATGCTGTCTTTCGGAAACAATTAATAATTAACAAAAATATGCTCAAGAATAAACTAAGAATAGGGGAGAGTTAAGAATAATGGTTTTGAAATTTGCTTTGCTTTGACTAAGGAATTTTTAGTGTTCTTAAATATTTCACTTAACATCATTAATTTTAGAATAATTCACAGTCCGTCGTTTATGTATCGTTCCTTAGACGATGGAATTTTAAATACAAAATTCTTCCATTGTGGATCTAAATTTTACTTTGAACAACAAAAACTTTTTAAAAATAACGAACTTTTCAAATTTAAATATCAAAATGTCGTTAAATTAAAGTGTTCTTTCATACACATTAAATAGAAAACATAAAGATAGAGATGAATAAAGGCCAAATTTAAAAATAAATCTCAGTCCTTCTTTCTAACAACAGATTAAATTAAACATTTTTTATATAACAAGAATTTTCGAGCACTCAACAAAGACAGAGCAAGCGAGAGACAGAGAAAGAGAACAAATATCATTTCAGGATCAGTCGGATTAAGAGCTTATATCAAACGGGATTTGTGGGGCATAAAGAAACACCTTTTAGCATCCGACACATTCGGAGCACTTTAAAACAAATAAAAAGAAGTCGAAGAGAGACAAAAACAAGAAAACATAAATTTTGAAATGTCATTAAAAATTTTTATATATATTTTACGGCACAGATCAAAGAGTCATAAAAACTGATACATACGTGATGAAGCTGAAATAGATATAAATGTTTCTATTTTTATTGCTTATGTTTTAATTATTTCAATGACTTCCAAAATCACTCACTTTTTTTTATTTTTTGAATAACAATACAAGATGATGATTGAGTTGAAAAAAGAAAAGAAATATTGATTTAAGAGAATGAACAGCAAAAAATAAAAAGCCTGAATATTGGCTCTTAAAACTCACTCTTATACCTTTTATTAAACGAGATAAAAAGTCATGTTCATATTAATCTCCAGTCATACTTAAATTGAAAAAAAAACAGAGAGAGAAGAAATCTTAAGCTCCTACCAGAAGCTGCTTTTCGTGATTCCTTTGTAGAGCCATTCATCTTGAGCTGTTGACTGCTCTTTTTCATACGTGTGTACTTTTAACTTTTTTATTATTATTCGTTGCTGCTGCCCCGCAAAACTAATTGCGATACAGATTTCTTTCATTTCAATATCATTAATTCATTTTTTTTGTGATTCAGTTGGAAGTTTTAATTGGAATAAAGTCATGCTGTGGCACATGAAATTTAAAGTCAGTCGCACTCTCTATGATGAATTTATGACAATTAATTGAAACTCATTAAGAGTTTTTTTTTGGTGGGAAAAATGAATTCATTTTATTAACGGTTTTTATTTCTGGCTGCTTGTTTAGCTATAAATGATATCTAAAAGACTCTATTTAATTCTATTTTAACTTTGAATAATTCACAACTTTGTCAATGTCAAAGATTTAGCGATATTTACCAAAGCTTGAATAATGACTCTAAAGCCTAGCGCAAAAGCGAGCAAAGAGAATGAATAAAGAAAGAAGAAGGCAATTTCTCAATTTCTGTTGTATTAATTCAAATTAGAATGGAGAATAATCGATTTAGGGAAATTAATCCCACTATAATAAGTATCTAATCATAATTGATCACTTGATGCTAGTCAAACTGTTTCACCTGAGCCATTTTGAAATTCACTTCTAATCTTATTTGAGCAATCTTCTTATCTCCCAAGAGGTATTTCATTTATTATATATATGTGAGTGTTTATTATTCTCCAACTCTATTCATTCTTTACTCGCTACTACTATTATTGCTTGAAGAAGAAATTTTAGTGTATAAATTTTTAAAGAAGAAACTCAAGTGCCTTTCGAATTGTGAGGTAAAATATTTTAACTAATTACATTTGAAAATTTAATTTGAATTTTAGATTTTGCTGCTATTGTGCATGACCGATGTCAATTGAATTTTGAAAGTCACTCGACAAGACTTGAAATTTTAATGAACAGGTATATTGGAATAATTGAAAATTTTCTCTTTCTCTGTCTCTGACAAACAATAGAAAAAAATGTATAGCATTATAATCCAATCAAACAAAATCGACGACGCAAAGACTGGTAGCTGGCGAACGGCTAACTTTGCATAATAATAGACCTTCATAACTTATCCACTGCACATACCTCTTAGCCAGCCTTAAATCATGATGATTTTTAAAAATTTATTCAAACACTGTCCATAATAATTTTTATTTATTAAAAAAAGAACTTTTTTGTTGTGCTGTCTCGACATTGTTGTCTTCTTCTTCTTACTCAGTCTCTTATTAAAATCTTATCCACATATACTTACACATTTTTATTTATTCAAAAAAAAATAAGAAAAGAAAGTTTTTCTTGCTACTGAAAATTCCCTTTTTCACATTTCCTTAGATGACTCGCATCATAACATTCAACCAGTGAAGAATTTTACTTTTAAGATTTCGTATGGATATTAGCGAGGACAAAAAGGTGAATCTTTTATTTTATTCAAATTTTCAAATCTTGATTTGAAAACTGTGCTTTAGTTCAAAGTTGTAAAAGTAAAATCTACTTAGTAGCTCTTGACTATTTTCTACAGTAGATCTTGGATACTGACTACGAAACAGTAATTTAACAATTAAAGTTTAGTTCTTTGAGTAAACAAAAATACGTTACTATTTACGGAAAATTGTAACGTATTATAGATAATTGAGCTGTTTTCAGATTTTTATCATATTTCTTGCCTTTTAGAGCCTGCAAAATAAAAAAGTTTCTATTTTTTAAGAAAAGATGAGAATTTTGAAAAATAAATACAACAAAAATTCAAATCCAGCGTTGTTATTGTAGATGTTCGATCAACAACTTTGACTTTGTAGACGGATGTTTAAGTATATGAAAAAAAAATTGTATACAGTCTACGCAATTTTTAGACGAATCCATATACCGTAGACCGTTTTATAGACAAAGTTGTAGATCGTAAACGTCTACAATAACAACACTGTTCAAGTTCAAGTGCATCGAAAATCATCATAAACTTGACTTAAAATGATTGATTTAAGTAATAGAAGCAATGAAGAACCAAATTTTTCATTCTTAAATATCAATAAAAAAATAATCTTGAATAAAAATTCAATTTATTTTCAGTTTAAAAAAATTCTGGATTATTTGCAGAAATTATTCAAGAATATAAATTAAGCAGCTAAATTTAAGCTTTAAAAATAAAATTGTTTATTTTTTTACTGGCAATTTCTAACAAGAATAACTAGAAAGGAAGGAAAATGTCTTGCAAAATAAAAAGAGGAAGAAAGTCAGAATTTTTCATTCAGAAGAAATTCTTCCAACTGAACAACTGCAATCACTTGATACAATACACATAACAAGTTAATAATAAAGGGAAAAATCAGAAGAAAGAAAAGAAAGAAAAAAGCGAGAGCTTTAAGATGATGTATCAAAAAATAGATAGACTCAACTTGAGTTGAAGTGAAGTGAATGCAAACAATAACAACAAGAAAAAAGCAAGCAAATTATTAAAGAAATTTGTTAACATAGAGCAATGTGAAGAGAGTGAAGAAAGAAGAATGAAGAATATTAGTAAAGTTAAGATTTTTCTCCTTCAACTACTTTGTATTCTTAGATTAGTTTGTTATGGGCATATAGCGAGAGAATCGTTATTGAGAATATTAAATACAACACACACATCGTTAATAACAACAATATTATTGAGTTGTGATTTCAAGAGAAAGAATATAAGTGGAAAAAGAGAAAAAATCATCACGATTGAACCTTATAAGGTTAATATATTAAATGAAGCTATAAAGAAATGACTTTTTTCTTCTCTTTCTCTAAATGGCACTAAATGATGTGCTCGTGTGTGATTTTTATTTTATTTTATTTTATTTGCACAGACGAGAAGTAAATGGAAATGCGTCCCTCTTTTTAAATGATATGAAAAATAAAAGGGATTTTTATGCGTGACTGATAGGTGCCAGAAATAAACATTCCATCCTTGCTCATTAATTAAAAGCATCAACGCAGTTACATCTGACATTTAGGCAAAACATCCTCTCTCTTCTACTGCTGCTTAGTTAATCCTTTGCAACAGGCACACACACACATTTTCATTTGCATTTTTAGTAAATTGTTTATTCTATTTAGTCCTTTTTCACTCTCTCTCTTGCTCACTGTTTATGCATTAAATAATGTTTATTAAAAGGGTAATGCAAAAAAGAGATTTTTAGCTTGAAATGTTAAATTAGAAATGAGTTTTAAGAGAATGCTTTTTAGTGAATGAATAATTTATGACGCATTTTTGTTATTGACTTTAATAAATCTTTAACGTATATTTTTAAATTTTTTTAAAAAAACCGTTAAATTAAAATTTAAAAACTAATTCATTCAACTACTCAATCATTCTCACTCTACACACATATCCATATTTGATCTAATGAAATCAAAACTTACTTATGTTATCAACTCGTAAATCTTCTTTCTCTACATGAAATCAATTTTCCATTTATAGTCACCACTCACTCTCTATCCATCTATACTTGCTCTCACTGTATGTAATTGACACTTGTGTCTTAAATTGTCAATCATTTTATCTTTCAACTGGCTTCTGGATATAAAAACTCACACACACACGTAATTTTCCGAATCTTGCGTGCTCAATGACAGAAAAGAGGACAAAATGTTAATCCTTTTGTGCTCAATTTTTACGTCTCTAGTGGCTTCGTTGTTGTGACAGTAAATTAAGCGAAAGAGAGTGATACATTTTTCAACAATAGTTAACGTTTTTATCGTCAATTCTACCACGATGAATCACATTTGGCATTTAATACTACTGTTACAGCTGATAGGGGTACATTCATGCATGTTCTGAATTACATTCGATTGTTATTGTCAAATAACGAAGAAGGAAGGGAGAGAAAGAGGAAACAAAATGTGTCACTTAATCGTCAAAAAATTTCCTTTTTTTCTGCGTCAATTCTCTTATTTATTCAACACGTCCTTACGATGAATATTAAAAGTGACAAGCAAAGTTTAGACATCAAAAATATAAAAATTTCTTTAAAAGAAAAGTTTCTAGCAAGTAATTGGTTGTCATGACACGAGAGACAGAGAAATGAATTTTTTATTTAAACAATTTTTTTTGATGATTGATGTTTTCTTTTAAGGCTAACGGCAATAAGTTTAAGTTTACCCCCTTGAAAACGCTAATCAACACAATGTCAAGAACCGGTAAGAATATTACGTGTTATTTATAAAGAAATTGTTAAAATTGTGAACGTTGTGTGGTTTGAAGCAAAGAAATAAAAAATATTAAATACGAATCAATGATTTCTATTAGTTGCTTGTACATGTCAAAATGAGTTACTTGATAAATGAAATTCTGATTGCTAACAAGACAAATCATTATTAAAATTTTTCTCGTCGACTCTTTGCGAGATAGCAAGTAAATATTGAACTTCACTTTGTCTATTTTTAAAGATTCTTTTTTTAATAATAAATGCGCTTTTTATTTTATTAATTATTTCTTGCTTTCATTCATCAAATCAAGTTCATGCATGATAGATCAATACAACGAAGCAAGATAGAGAGAAAGAAAAGTAATTACATGGGCGTTCTGACTCAACGCAAAGAGAAAAATCTTGTACCTACATCGGATTCGATTATTGATCTCTATAAGCTTTCATTTCTTCTTCTCCACCTTAAAATGAATGAAGTAAATACAATCATATGCCGAAAAAGTATTTATTCACTCTTTTTCCATGTAAAAAAAGTCTTTTAGACATTTATTAATTAATCAAAACCTCACACGCGCACGCAATATCAATGTATGAATGAAATTAAATGCAGAAACACACGGCATAAGAGCAAAAGATCGTGAAAAAGATGTAATTTAATTACAAGCGACTTTAAATAAATCTCTCGGTGATACGGTGATGAGATATTATCGTCGACATTGTCATTCTTGCCGCAAAGTAAAGAGGCAAGCGACAAAACGAAAAAAGCAAGCAAAAAATTATGGAAATTATGAGAGGAAAGAGAAGAAAGTCTTTAAGTTGTTAGAATAATGATCACTTTCCAAGCAAATATTTAACCACTGTCGCTTCTAAAGAGAGAAGAGACAATATAATTATGCAAATGAAATTACAAAACATTAAAAAATATCTGGTGCCACTTAATAGCGAGAAATTGCGAAAGACAAGAGAGAAAAAAAAAACAAAACTCATTTGCTGGGGTAATTTCAAAATGCCGAAATTATTTAAATGATTTTTTTTTTCGTTATGGTCTCGAGGAGAGCATGCTGCCAAAATTGACCCGTTTTAACTTACTTTTTTTTCTAAATAAATGAACAGTCTTGCTTCTTGGTCTCTCTACAAAGAACAAAGAGGAGAATGAGAGTTTCTTAATTGGCAATGTCTCAATTTAGAATTGAAAATGGCATGACAGAAATAGATATTTTTGACGAAGGTCCTTCTTTAAAAAATATATTTTTTAGGATCTTATTTATTGATATTTATTTAAGACGTTCTTCATCAAATAAAAAGAATTTAGGAGCAAATGTTCAAGGTTAAAAACTTTTTCAATATTGAAGAGTTTTTAAACGATCCCAAATTGCAATTGATTAAAAATTCAGAACTTGTTTCTCATAAATTAATGTTAAAACTTTTAAACTATAAAAAAAGCATTGAAGATAAAGTTTATCCTAATGTAGATTTATCCGAGGCTTAGACACACACAAAATAAGAGAAACAAATAGCAAAAAAGAGCAACTGGGAGCTTCAAGTTGTACTTTTTTGTTCTAATTTGATCATTTTTGCTCTCTTTTGATCCTATTTGTTTAGGACAATAGTCACGGTGGTGAATGGCGACAAAACAAAGTTTGCGAAAAAAAGTAAAACGTAAAGCGAAAAGAAGTGATGCAAAATAGTTCGTCACAGTGACCTTCTCTCTGTGTTTTTGTGTTTCTACACCTGAACTTTGGTAATTAAATCTAGATAATTTAATTTCAAAGTACTAAAAAGGAGCAGAAAAGATTCAATTGAAGTAAAAAAAAAACAAAGTGTGTCTACACCTGGAATTTATCAATTTTGCTTTTTCTTCTTCTTTCTTTTAATCACTTGCTAAAAATTTCAAAAACTCTTAATGAACTAACTAACTATTTAACTTTCTAAAGATAAATCTTTTATTTTCTCTCATTCATTTCAAGAATTAAAATACCTCGAAGCTCAATTAGAGACCAACATAACAAATTAACTTGAACTATCTCATTCATTTGTTTCTATTTATTCAGATAGAAGAAGAAACAAGTTTTCTTGCTAAAATAAAATATTTACTTGAAGTCTTTGAGTTTAATTACTTTGATAACTGAAAGAGCTTCAGTTTATTTAACTCGGATACATTACAACTTGTTATTTTAACCAGAAAATACCATTAAATATTTTATTGAATCTTTTATAAGTGTTACATGAAATTAAATAAAAATCTCAAAATTCTTCATTCCCACAGTATTAATATTTAAATAAGTTTAAACATTTCATTTATAAGAGTGAAAGACAGACAGAATCAATTTAATTATTAGTAAAATTAGTGTTCTCTCCCGTGGATAAATGTCTGACTCTGCCAAACAACAACAACATTGAGAATTAGAAAAATTTTAAACCGCCGACGACAAATGAAGAGTAAAAGAGAGAATTGTTGTTAAAATAAATGAAATAATATTTTGAAAGAACCTCCATTGATTAAGAGAGAAAAAGGAGAAAAATAATAAATAATAAGTGTTACTGATTAATAGGCATTCAAATTATGAGTCATTTATTACATATATATGCATTCTCTCTATTCTAGCTAGTAAACTAAAAAAACCTGCTTTGAAACAAGAGCCATAAATTTGTATAGATAATTATTTCGTTCGCTTTGCCACCCATCGATCTGTTCACATTTACTATTTTATAAACTCTAGGTGTCTCTCTTTTTCTTCTTCTTTTTCTTACTGCTTGCTATAAACATTCATTCTTCATATATCCATTTGCTTAATAAAGTCGTTAAAGCTCATGATGTCTCTAACTCATTGTTGTACATTGAGATTCTTCCTTTTCTATTTTGGTCTTCATTTCATTTCTTGCTTCTTCATAATAAATGTCTTTCTTAGATTTCTTATTTCTTCTTCATTTTACCTATCTTAACCATTTTCTTTATGACATAAAAAACATTTTTAAAATGAGCTTCTTAAAGAAATGAATAATAATGAACAACAATCTAGCAGCACGATTATGACAACGACAATGCCGTAAAGGTAGAGAAAATAAAGTGAAATGAGAGACATTAAGTATAATTCATGAAATGAAGTAAATGGTTCTAAAGTTATTACCATTTTTAATTAGTGTTCACTTCGCTTAATGTCTTTTCTCTCTCTCTCGTTGGCTCTTGCTCTCTTTGGCTTTATATTTTGCATTTTCAAATTCTTTTACCTACTTACACTTATAATATTTTTAGCGCATTTTTGGTAACAAAAAGGTAGCTTATACATTCACTTTGGCTGACCGGCTGACAGCTTTACATAAATATTAAAAAATTTTATTTTGTTTTATTTCATTAATTTCAAAATTACTTCAATCTGCAACTAAATGGAAAAATGAAGAAGTTTTCTTTTGAAATATTTTTATAACATCAAATATAAATTAACTTCCAATAAGAAATATCTTAGTCTCATAACAAGCTTTAGCTTACATTTCGTTACATTCAATAAATACTACACATAGTAAGACAACAAATAGAAAATGCAAGAAAAACTAATGTTTTCTTAACATATCATCTGTTAACAGAATTTGTTTTGTTGTTTAAATTATTGTGAACATTTAAAGTTGCATTAAAAATTGCTTTAGAACGTTTTGACAGAAGTTAGTATTGAATTCAGGACCTATAGTGTATTAGGCTGAGACTCTCATGTTTGATATTTGACAACAGAAAAGAGATAAAATCTGTTTTCAGATTTCAAACTCTGGTGATATTAACATTTAATATTTGATGATACATTTTGAACTCATAAAACTTTATCATTTTAAAAAACTCTTTCGACAAATTTGAATTTGTCACTGATGGTTTAATTTTCATACATGGCCAACATGAATGATGTGATGTTATACATAAAGTCTGCAAGCTAAAAAGAATATTTTTCAAGCTATGAATTAATTAAAAAATATTTTTATTTTCTTTTTTACTGATGTGAAAAGCTCCAATGAGATTGAACCGAACTTCCACATGGTCAATGTTACTGGTTCTTGTGATTTTAGCAGAATCATCAAAATGCTCTTTTTCAAGCTCAAGCTTGTCCAATTTTCCCATCCACAGTTGTAGACTGCAGTAGCAATGCGATTATCTGAATTGATCAACATTTGGCCAATACAGCAGATCAAGAAAAGTTGGGTTAATTCAGTTCCGATCAAACTAAATCCTAAACTAATGTCACTCCATTCATTCAATGACAGAATAGCAAAGAAGAAGATGCCAATAGCGAAAATGCTCACAACAAATCGCACCAAAAATATGATTGAAAACAAATCATTTAGCTTTTCTGTCAAATCAATTGCACGAACATGTTTTTCAATCAATGCAGGCAACAACTCTTTAACTTCAGCTTGATCAAGATGAAAGAAAAGAAAAGAATATTACAATTAAAGAGTAATATCGATGCAAGTGGAACAAGCCAAAGGATTAGGCCTAAAAACAGCCACAAACCAATAAAAGCAACTGACAACTTTTGTGTAGACAAGCAGGCGTCTCTTGCAAGTTGACT
>JACWBX010002204.1:525-27339 GCA_014622435.1 Polypedilum pembai | reverse complement strand
AGGTAATAGCCATTCTGAGACATGTAATAATTATAATGTTTATTGTACTGTCAAATATTTGGCATCGAATTGTGCGTAAAACTAATACCAATCATTTATGAAGGATTTTGGAGCAATTAACATCGATACTTTAAATAAGGAGTAAGACAAAGAACCTTTAGACTAAAACCCCTTGCTCAAGCCTTTAAAAGACATATATTGATCTTTTTAATACGTTTTGAAGCTCATTTATTGACTCTATAGACCATCTCATTTAAAATGATCATGATATAAGATGTTTTGAGCAGTTTCAAAAGGTTTTCCATCAAAAAATCTTCCAGAAAATAACCATTCCATCAAAAAACTTTCCACTAGAAAATCTCCACCAGAAAATCCTTCCACAAAAAAATCTCCACCGAAAAACTTTCCATCAAAAAATCTCCACCAGAAAACCCTTCCACCAGAAAATCTCCACCAAAAAATCTTCCACCAAAAACACCATTGCCTCATTTTATTATTTCAGCAGTTATAGCAAGTGAATCATTTTCTATCGATCAAGTGACAAAAAGCTGAATTGAGTGTTTGCTTTTCGTGACCTGATTGTTTTTAGTATATATTAATAGGGTATTGTATTCATTTGGATAGCTCATTCTGGGCTATCAACATTCGAGAAGCCATTAATAAAAGTTCAAGTAAACAGAAGGTTTTGCTGTCTTTTATTTACTACACACAAATAAAGAGCAAGAAACATCAAATAAAGATCAAAAAGAGTAGAAAAAGATCAACAAAGTGCAACGTGTGTCTATGCCTGGGTTTTGTTATGCTTTTTGTTTTGTAAATTAATCGAGAATAACTTATAAGTAAGATGATTTAAATTAAAATTTTTCATTAACTTAAAATTTACAACTAGTAAAAATGAAGATAGCACTAAGTAAAATTTCTCTAAATAAAGATAAAATATCAGTTAAAAATCAGATATGAAACCTTGAAAATCCCTCAAAATCTAACTCATTGTTCACATTTCTACAACTCATTCTATTGTAATGCCATCAAATAACATGCCAACAGATATCATGCTCAAACGACGACAGCAGAAAGCTCTTTCCTTTAAGTGACATATATTGAATTCACAATATTGAAAGAGAAAAAAGTGCTATGTCAATTTTTCAGTTCTAAAATCACGACATATACGAATAAGAAAAGAATCAGCAAATAATATAAAAATCTCTTTCACTGTGTGGCAGGAATGACAATAATTCTACAAGAGATACACTGCATGCATGTATATCTACACGACAATATTGATTTCCCATCAGTCACTCCTTTCACTTCACAATTTTCTCCTTTGTCATCATCAGAATCATCCTTCCGTAGGAGCTCGCGCTGTCGAGTGATGTGAAATTACATTGATTGTCAAATCACTTTTCATTGTCAATCTCATTATGAGAATGAGCGTACCCGAGATGGGAAATTTTTTTACACATCATTTACTGTTACAACTGCTGGAAAATGAACTTGAAAGGATGAAGATGCGATGCATGTATGAAAACAATTTTCTATCTCTTTCCTTCCTTGCTTTACTTCTTTTTTTTCGGCATTTGTGATGGTGCTTTGAAAGAATGAACTCATTCATCAAGTCCCATGATGATGATGTGATGTTAAATTTGTTTCACATCATGAGCTTTTCACATGTGCACTAGATGTGATATAGCAATCACTCAGACTGTGGAACTTTCACTTTTTAACCCTGCAAAAATTCGATTCCCAAGCAACGAACCGCCAAAGCATGAAGATAGGGAAAAATAGCTGCTGTGGCTGAAACATAGACAAGCGCAGCAACAAAAAAAACAAGAAACGAGAACCTGAAAGAAGCTCAACAATCAATCAACATCAGTAATTTGATTATGAAAGTTTACTTTTTCCACTTGCTCGCTTCATGTTGTTGTTACATCTCATGACGATATGGTTCTGCACTCTCTGAAACTTTATCCTTTTCTTGTCTTCTTATTGCTACTTTCATCAGCAACAACAATATTGCGATTTAAGTAAGTGACGTTAAGGAAATTATCAAAGTTAATTGGATTTTAATTGACTTTTTTTTCACCATAAAAGTCACAAAATCATATTGAAATTTCATGCTTTAATTAAAAGTTTAAAATTGATATATATTGCCAACATCAAATGTTTCCTTGATGATGAGAAAAATAAGCTATGATGTAAAATATGAGTCACCAAGCATTTCCGTTTGCCGGAAGGGACAATATGAATCATAAGCAACAACGATGACAAGTTTTATTATAGCGGGAAGGGAAAGTTTTGCAGTATGCTTCTAACTCGTATTTGTGGGAATTGAAAATGACTTTTGCAAAATGAAATTTCATTATGAGGCGAGAAAACTTCCTCATTCTTGAAGCTAAATAAAGTTGACCGACCGATTGATTTCCTTCCTCTCAACTACTAGCACATAAAGACACACATAAATGGGAGAGAGTTTAGAAAATGACATTTGTAATGTGGTCATGAAAGTTGTGAAATGAGAAAAATTATTTCTGTCTGTTGCATTCTAACTGAGTTTTTAGTTTTACTCAAAAACAAGGAAATCAATTAAAATATTTGTCTAACATTTTTTCAATTTAAAAGTAAGTTCTAGACGAGCTCTTTGAAGAGTGAACACATTTCATTTTGAAAATTGAATTTCTTCAATGAATGTGAACATAAAAGATTATGCTGAAGTGCAATTTCAATTCAATTTTTTTTTCGACTCTTTTTCCGCATATTTGCATTCAAACTCATCTTCTATGACGATAAAAAATGTTTGATAAAAAATTCTCTCTTCGATTTCAATCACTTGAAAAATCTCAATTCATTTCAATACCAGGCGAGGACACACCAAAGAAAGAGCCAGAATGTTCAAATAATCTTTGTTGCTTCTATTTATTCATTTTTGTGTTTGCACGCCAGGATAATTTAAAGTCAAAGTGCAATAAAGACCAACAAATAGCAACTTGTGTCCAAGAAATAATAGAATATTTCAATACCCCATTTAGCCGTTAAAATTCAAATTTAAGGGGTTGTCTTTTATGACAGAAAATCCCTGAATATGCCCCTAAAACTACTGTGTTTTGCATTATAGTTTATGACTCAATATTTCCTTACAATTAGATAAGAAATGAAAATAATTAGAAATTCATAGTAAATTTAAGTTTTAAAAGAAATTTTGTAACGGCTTCGAAAAAATTGAATCCAAAATCTGAATCAAATTTTATCTGCATCAAATATTCTATTATTTCTTGCTTGTGTCTTTACCTAGTTTTGATATTTTCAATCTACATAACAAAATTCGACAATAATAAAGCGAAAATTCTTTTGAAATGAATTTTTAACAATGACGAGTTTAAATGTTCTTTATTGAGTAAAAAAAAGTCCATTCAGTTCATGTAACAATAAAAAATTTCTCTTAAATGAAAATAACTTGGAAAAAATTGAATATTCATGCACCATAAGTAGTTTCTTGTCTCATAAAGCACTCACGAGAGAAAGAGGAATCAGAATTTCCGTTCTGAATAAAAAATTGCTTTCAGAAAATTGTCATAGCTGTTGAATTCACATCATAAAAATGCTCCCACGATGCATATTTTAAAAATCATTCACATAAGAAATTTCTTTCTCATTTATTCATATGCAGCTGTTACTGCTATTGCGAATGAGTTCGAGAAAGAGCAGATAATAGTGAAGAAAAGTTTCACATTCACATTTTATTTATGAACTAAATGTTCCTATAAAATCTCATCTTTCGTGCTTATAGCAATTTAAATACATTCAATTTTACAACTTTCTTGCAACACTTTCAAAAGCAATCATATATATGAGAAATGTCACTCAATATTCTCAAAATATTCATATGTAAAAGTTTATATGGTTTGAATTTTAATATTTTACATTTCAGAACTTTTGAGATTAAAATTGATAGCTTCACTTCAAAACTTTTTGTTTTTTTTACCACATTTGATGTCAATTCATGCTAAATATGCATCGTCAAAATGTCTTTCGTTTTTCATCCAGCAGGAAGCAATGAGGAAAAAAAAGTTTCAATTTCAGGAGCTTTTTACTAAAACCGTCACGTTTTGCTTGAGTCAAATAAAGCGAGAAAAAAGAGAGAAAATAGCTCACGGGAGGGATATCTGATTTGTTGCACTGATTAAAGAGAGACCTCTCTCTCTTTTCCATGCTGTGTGTGTTTACAATTGAAAGCTGTAATCAATATACAAGCTGAAAAAAAAAGTTTTTTGCCCTTCAAGCGACGACGAATAAATCGCAGTTAGCTCGCTAAATCTCTTTTGACTGCTTCTGCTTTACGTGCCTGTTTTTATTGATTTCAATTTGACTCTGTGATTAATTGCTTGACATTTTATTGCGTGCTCATTGATTTATTACCGCATCTTTTTTTAAGGCGATTGTCTGAAATTTTCATGACGGTATACTAATGACCTAAGTGACAAAAAATCTTTTCTTAGCTTTAATGATTCATCGATATCAATGTTGCAAAAAAAAACAATAAAGATTTTTCATCGTCTCGTTTACAAATAAACAAATTGAATACACTGGTATTGAATTGAAAATGTTTTTTTGGCAATCATTGAAGGTAATAAAAATCCACTTGACTCACATTTTATTTTCCATGTAATTTTCTCACATTAGATTGAGCTCATTTTCTAATGAAAAGAAAATTTCCTCTGTGTGGCTTAAGCAACAAGCAGCTAGTTAATGTTTTTCTTTTTTCATATCATGAGAAAATGAATTTTTTCGTTGATTCGTTAAATTGAAACAATTTATTTTACGATTTTTCACAAAGTAAGAAACTTCGTTCGATTATTATAAGAAAAATAACAAAGTAGCCATTCCTTTGTTTTGATTTTCATTTTTCTAAATGAACATGAAAAAGAAATGACTACACACAGTGTGATGATATTTTTTCATATTGTGCATATTTTTCAAGTTACACGCAACGTTGATTTTTTTAAAAAATGTCTCTAATTCATTCAAATTTTATTTATTTTGGGCACAACGTTGTCAAATTTATATGAAAATGATAATTCACTGAAAAATGAGCCTCAATTGTCAAACAATAAAGTTCTTTTGAAGTACTTTTAAGAACTACAAAAAGCATTAATTTATCTTATGTGTTTAAAAAGTTATGAGCGTTCAAAAAAATTGTCTCAAAAATGAAAACTTTTTCTAAACCACTTATATCTCTGTAATACTCAACCGAATAAAAAGACTCGTTTATCATTCGATTAATTTAATAGTTTAACAAATATTAAGCAAAAATTTAAAGTTTCGTTGCGAAATATATCTTAGAAATCAACAAAAAAATTCAATCAAAAGTTTTCTAGTAAAAGCTAGTACCTAACTTTTTTCACACTCAGTAGACGAGCTTGAAAAATTTTTTTTGAACCGTTCTATTCCGGTAAAGATGTTAAAATGATAAAATGTGTGCATGGTGTATACACGGTATCTGTTTAAAAGTGATTATTTCTTTCTCTCTCATAATAAACTTTTGAGATGAATTCAGTATCTGACAAGCATTTATTGACTATAGATGTTTTTTATTTAAAATACTAATCGCAAAAAAATTTATTTGAACATTTTTTCAAGTTGTCAGCAACGTGTTAACACTTGTACATAGCAGACACTAGCTTTTCGAATATAAACGATATTTTTTGTTCGTCATCAAATTTGACTTAAAGTGTTTAATAATTAGATGTTGAAATAAGTGAAGAAAACTAAAATTAAAATAAAGTTCAGTACTTGCATGCATACTTGACTTGCTTTTTCTGCTAGTTGACTTATTCAAAAATATCTCTAATTCATTGATTGCATTATCAACTGCATTAGCTGAAGAAGGTCATGATGTTACAGTTTTCTCACCATATCCACTTAATGAAAAAATTAAAAATCATCGAGAATTCAAAACAATTTAAAATGAAGAACATAAAGCAATGATTGATAGTTATACAAATGGAAAAAATTCTGTGCCTATGTTTCTAGTAAACTTTGGAAAAGTATCTGTTGACATGGCACTACATATGATCAATTCAAGTGACTTTCAAAATATTTTAAATGAAAAATTTGATTTGATCATAATTGGAGTAATTTCACAAAATTTTCTTCTTGGATATGGCGATCATTTTAATTGTCCTACAACAGTGCTTAGTGTTCAAAAACAAACATCAAATGTTCCTGTGGGTAATCCTCATGAAATTAATGCTGTGAATTATGCTTTCGCATCTGCTGGAAATGTAAAAAAATTTATCAATCGTTTACTGAATTTTTTATTGTTCATATATGGAGAATTGCATTTAGCTTATATCGATTATCAGGACAAAACTGTTTATGAGTATGTAAATATGAATTTTTTGTGTAGAAATTTAAAAATCATTAATTTTGTATTTAAATTATTAGAAAAATATTTCCACGTACTCGTTATCGATCATATGAAGAATCAATGAGTAATGTTTCGTTGGTGTTAGTTAATGATCACTTTAGTGAAGGTAGTGTCAGACCAAATGTTCCTGCTGTTGTAGAAATAAGAGGAATTCAGGTTAAATCAACACCTGATAAATTGCCAAATGTACATATTTTTTCTTTTCTGTTTTAAACAAAATATTTGAATTTGACTAATTGTATAACTTGATAAAAGGCGAATTAGATTCTTCCTATTGAAAATTGTTAACAAAATTTTTTTTATGAATTTTAGGATATTCAAAAATTTCTTGACAATGCAAATGAAGGTGCAATATTTTTTAGTCTCGGAACCAATGTTAAAACTGAACAGTTGCCAAACAATACAATTGATATTTTAATGAAAGTTTTTGGAAAATTAAAGCAAAAAGTGGTAATGAAATGGAATGACGAAACAATGAAAGAAAAATCTGCAAATGTAATGCTCAAAAAATGGCTGCCACAAGTCGATATTTTAGCACATAAAAACACGAAATTGTTTATATCTCACTGTGGATTAGGAAGTATTGTTGAAACAAAATATCATGGAATTCCGATTCTTGGTTTGCCAGTTTTTGGAGAGCAAAAAAGAAATTGTAATGATATTAAAAATCAAGGATGGTCTTTACAATTAGATTTGATAAAAGCAACTGAAAATGAATTTATTGAAGCAATTAATGAAATGCTTTATAACGAAACGTAAGTAAAATTAATAATGTTCCAAGGAATGGACATTTAAATTTTTAAAAAATTACGATTCGACACTGATCACTGCAGTGAATTCCATATAAATTGTCCAAATTAGGACTGGATGAAATAAAATTTGAATGAATCAGAGACATTTTTTGAGTAAGTCAATTTGCAAGCAAATACCGAACCTTAATATAATGTGATCAAGACAATCAAAACACAAGGTTTAGTAAAAGTTTCATGTCAGTTAATAAATCCTGAGCGTCACAATAAGTGTTTCTTTGCTTTATTAGGAAAATCAAGTTGACTTGAGATTTAAATGATTTGACTTAAACTTGACTTTTTTATGGAAAAATCTGTGGTGATTGCAAGCTTAAAATATGAGAATTTTAAGTTATTTGATTTTAAATCTTCTATCTCTTTTGTATTTTAATTTCTTTCTAATTCACGCTTTTTTGGAAAAAAAATTTGAATTCAACTTGATTTGAATTAAATCATTTAAGTGTCCACTCCTTGTAAAATTCTTTTGAAAAATCAAAATTTGATAAAAATATTTTACAGATATTCTACAATAATTAAAAAACTTTCTCAACTTAATCGTGATCGACCAATGACACCAAGGAAAACTGCAATTTATTGAATTGAGTATGTTATCAGACATCATGGAGCTCCTCACATGCAATATTTAGCTGTGCATCAAAATTTTTGGCAAAAAACTTTACTCGATGTTGTTTTATTTTTGACTGTTTTTATTGTTATTATTTTTAAATTTTTTGCATACTTGTTAAGAGCAATTATGAAAAATTTATCTAAAATAATAGTTTTTAATAAGAAGAAAATTTTATAAAGTTTCTATAAATAAACTTATTATTTGAGCAGTTTTAGTAACTCGGGGTCAAAAAAAAATCATAGCATGAGTTCTCAAGCCTTGGACATAAATTAATTAGATAGTTCAATATTAATGCATAAGAAAAGTTTTCTACTTTTACATTTTCATCTTCTTAGCAAAATAACTATTAAATTGAGCGACTGACATATGGCACGTGATGATTTGTATTCCCTTCCTCTCTTGTTAATTTTAATATTTTCTTTCTCGTGGGAGAAAATTTTGTGTGGAAGCGAAAAAAATTTTTGTTTATAAATTAAAAGCGAAAGAATCACGTTTTATCGTCTAGTGCGATCTTCACTCATCAGAGATTTCAAATAAAAATTTTTATGAAAATGCGTGTGTGTACATCTGTATACTAGCGGAAAGTTTTTATTACAATTTGCTTTTGTTTCAATTTAATGTGGTTTTTGTGGAAAAGCCGGAAGTTTACGATGATGAAACAATGTTTTTTGTAAAAAAAGAATTGATTTCAGACTATCTATAGCCAGCCTTGACTCAATGTTTTTACTCTTTAAATGCAATTTTCTTTATCTGTCTGTAAATGACTTCAAAAGTGTGTCAAGTTGTACAATTGATTACAAGAGTAAAACGAAATATTTTTGTTCATTTTATTATAAAATATTAAAGATTTCAGTCATGAATCTTAAAATTATTTTGGTTTTGATTTTTAATTTAAATATTTTTGAGTTTTCTGTGATGAAACGTGAAGCTTTTGAAGGTAAATTTATTTGAAATTTTTACTAGAGTTAAAAAAGGATAAAATTTTGAGAAAATCTTAGGATTCGGCATTATGCAGATAAAAAGATTAATGATGCGCATAATTTTCTTTTTCTTATTCAATTTTATATGGAAAAATTAAGAATAAGAAGAAAATTATGTGCATAATTCGGAATCCTTATGAATTTTTACCAAATTTCAAAAATCTACAAATTTTTTGTTAGCTCTAGCTTAAAGTTGTTAAAAACAAGCCATTTGCCTTCATAGGCAAAAATTAAACACTGCTTTATTTTCTTAATTACTCAAAATTTGTTTGGCTAGAACTAAGACATGATTTTTTACAATTAGCTATTTACATTTAAAATCTGTCTGGATAGCTATTTTCTTTCTTACCATAAATTTAATATTTTGTTTATTTTAACAGCTCTGACTCAAAAAAATTTAATTTAATTATTTATTTCCAGATATTGATTTCAATTTAACTTCAATATCATGTGCAATTGGAGAAGGAATGTGCATGAATGGTGATTGCATTGGACTTTCAAAAATTTGCGATGGAATTTCTGATTGTTCAGATAATTCTGATGAACAAGGATGCAGTCAAAGGGAATGCAAAGTCAAAGAATTCAAATGTAATAATGAAAAATGCATTCCTAGAAAATGGACTTGTGGTAAGATTTAGAAAATTAATTTTAAAATTTTTATCCAGTTGTAGACATACGGTGCTCTTTTTTGATATTTATTCGAGGATGGGACACTAAATAAAAAAGTTAACTAAATAATTTAGTTTAATTAACTCCATATAAAAGTTAACTTTTTCAGTTATTTCTGGTTAATTTTAGTTTATTTAGTTGAGTGTCCTAGCCATGTATTCATTGCTAATTGTACTTTTTTGCTTTTTGATAATAAATTTTAACAAAAATCCAGGCATAGACATACAAAAATTTCAAACGACAACAAAATAAAGCAACTTGTTACTCCCAGTTGCTCTTTTTTGCACAATTCTGCTCTTTTTTGTGTGTCTACTACAATTGAATTTTTATTTAAATTTAATATTTTTAGATGGTGAAAATGATTGTGGTGATAATTCAGATGAAATTGATTGCTTAATAAAGTTACATGATGAACAACAATTGAAGAAAAATTGTGGATTGAATAAATTTACTTGTTCTAATGGACAATGCATATCAGAAAATTTTTTTTGTGATGGAATTGTCGATTGTACTGATGGTTCAGATGAGTCTGAATGTGATTAGTTAGAGTCAAAAAAATAGATTAAAATAAATATGAATGAAAAAAATTGTAATGTTTTTTTATGAATTGACTTATCAAGTTTCCAGTAATTCTATATTTATTTGAGCACATGTCATCACAATCTCATCAATATGATGCAAATCATAACAAATAATAAAAACAAAATCATGAATCACTTGCATTATCAGTTGAGAATAGACTTTCAAAGACGAATGATGAAGCTCGTAAGCTACTTAATTCTATTAATATTTATAGAAAATTACAATTTTCTTAAAGGTAAAGATTTAATTTACCTGAAAATTAATTAATAATTTTATTTGATTATTTAAATTCAGCTCAAAATGCAAAACCAGTGATAGAAATTACACCAAAAAATTTACGAATAATAAAAGAAGGTGGTTCATTAAGACTCACGTGTCGTGCTACAGTTAATGAAACACAAGTTCCAGTCACGTGGACTAAGAAAAATAATCAACAACTTTCACCAAGATTTGAAGAAGAATTTAATGGTGGCATCGTGTTGAAAGGAGCAACATTAGAAGATGCTGGTGAATATGAATGTCATGTTGGTGAATTTTCAGCTTCAACACAATTAGTTATACATCAAAAACCAAAAATCATTTTAGAACCAAATGTTGAACAGTTTAATGTGACAGAAGGTGAGAATGTTCAATTTAAATGTTTAGCTAATGGTGATCCAAAGCCAAAAATTGAAATGACAAATCCAAGTGAAGTTAAGAATGTTAGTGACACAGAAATTAGCATTAATTTATCAAATATTCAAGTTAATCAATCTGGAATTTATACGTGTAAAGCAAAAAATGCTGCAGGTCAAGATGTTAAAACTATTGAAATTAATGTTGGAAGAAAGAAAATTCCAATTGAATCTGATTCAATTGAAGAAACTACTGAAAAAGTTTTCATTACTACAACTACTCCTACTGAAACTATTTCAACTACAACATCATCAACTCAAACTTTTACAACTACAACTCAAAAAATAACAACAACTACACAAATGCAGTATGAACCGGAACCAGCTCCAGATCAAAGTTTCTCATATGCACCAGCAAAAAGAGTTCAATATAAAATCAATGAAGGTGAAACTGCAGAATTAAATTGTCAAATAGGAGGAAGCACTAAAAGAACAAATTGGCGTAGAAGTGATGGTGAAGCAATGCCTCAAGGAACACAAACTATTGGTGGAAAAATGATGATTGAAAATATTGGTATTGATGCAAATGGCGAATATGATTGCTTTGTAAGTGACCAATATGGTCAAACAGTCACAGTTTTAGTTGCAAACATACAAGTCAATCCTAGTCCACCAAAAATAACACTACAAAAACCAGAGAGTGTATCAGTAGGTGATGAAGTTACAATTTTATGTCATGCAACTGGCGAAGGTCTAATAAAAACTCAATGGAGTTATGAAGGTCAACAAGGATTTCCTGAGTAAGTAAATGCATAAAGTAAAGATTTACTAATAATTTATTTAATTTTTAGAGGAGTTGTGGCAATGGGACATATTTTAAAATTCAATAGAATCAATCTCTCACATCAAGGCATGTATGTGTGCACAGCAACAAGCAACTATGGAATGTCTACAAAGACAACTGTTATAAGTTTAAGTCGTGAGTTTAAAAATTATTTATTAGAAAAATTTTACAAAATTATAAATTTTTTAAGCCACACAAACTGAAACTGTCTCATACAAACCGTCAAGACAATGTTCTGTAGGTGACACAGTAACAATGTCGTGTCAAAGTGTCAATGGCTTGAGAATTCGTCAAGTGAGTTTTTCAATGACTTTATATTATTAAAAGTTTTAATAAAAAGTTAATTTTAGTATCAATGGATGAAGAAAAATGGTCAATTACCACAATCATCTAATCAAAGGCTAGGTGTATTAACAATTTTCAACGTTCAATCAAGAGATGGAGGACGCTATATTTGTCGAATTCATACTGAAGATGGAGGCATGCATGAGAGTTTCACTGACCTTTATGTCAATGGTGAACATTCATGTGAAGCTGATGAATTTTTATGTGACAATAACAGGTGCTTGTCACCATCAGCCAAATGCAATGGAATTCATGACTGTATGGACCAATCTGATGAAACTAATTGTAACTCTTTTGTACAACAACGAAACTCTTTCTTCACAACATCCAACAATCATTGTGAATTTCGTTGCCCAGATATGACATGCTATACTGCAAGAGAACGATGCAATGGCAGATATGAGTGTGCAGATGGATCAGATGAAACCA
This sequence comes from Polypedilum pembai, assembly GCA_014622435.1. Taxonomy (NCBI): domain Eukaryota; kingdom Metazoa; phylum Arthropoda; class Insecta; order Diptera; family Chironomidae; genus Polypedilum; species Polypedilum pembai. Next base: position 15,036 of record JACWBX010002204.1, on the reverse strand, counting down.
ATTGTTACCAACAAATTGGTCAAATCAGTCTTTTTAGATGTGCTCGAACTGGAGAAATTATTAGTTTGAGTAAAAGATGCAATGGACGTATTGACTGTCGTGATATGAGTGATGAACTTTTCTGTTATTAATCTTATCATTGAAAATAATAAATGAATATATTAAAATAGTAAGCTATTAAATAAATGTTAGATATTCGTGATTATTAAATAAAAAATAATAAAATTTTTTCTAAATTATTTTAAACCTTCAAGTTTGAGTGTCATTTTAAAAGTTACTGTTCAATAATAATGTCGAAATTGTTTCTTTATTTAGCTGCAACTGCTGGTGATTTCATATAAAAAATGTTTTCTAATATTTTTTATTCAATATTTTTAGTATTTTTCTTCCATGTTTTTGCTGGTGGTCCGAGTTTTAAAGAAACTCATTTCACATTAACTGGAGGAATTGAGCCTCCTTCAAATTCATCAGCACCAATTTGTGGCACTTTACCTTATAAACCATGTGAAACATTTACTTGCCCTGAAAGTCATCCATATAAGAAAGCTTTAGCACCAAAATACGGTTGTTGCTGTTCAAATAACACACTTTTATGGGGTTAAAATAAATTATCAATCTCAAGTTAAATAAAAATAAAAATTTATTAATTTTTTTCTTTTACATCGTCATAATGGTCAATGGACACGTTTTGAAAATAAATACAGCCTTAAGGTTTCACATAAATGAGCAAGAGAGAAAAAATACACATCACGGCGATGATGAGAAATGGCAAAAACATTCTTGAAATAATTTAAATAATTTTCATTTCTCATCACATCTCACGTCGTTCTCTTTTTTCTTTCTTTCTCTCTTTTTTCACATAATTTTTATCATCGTGTGTTGCGAGCGCAGAGAAAAACTAAGTCATTGAATTCATAAGAGCAGAGTTTATAGTTTTTTTAGCGTGAGAGTGATGAGCAGAAGATGAGCATCTTGAGACTTGCCTCAGTCGTCTGCCAAACGTCATGAAATTAACTTTTTAAATTGAGTAACAAGTGCAAAGCGGTAGAAAAGTAAAAGAAGAAAATACGAGGAAATGACAAATAATTTTCGCAAGGTCAATGTGATGCGTGGCGAATGGGATCTCCCTGACTACTATGACAGTGTTAATTTTTCGCGACGATCTGCATTTGGAGTTTACTGGTAACAAAATGCGACATTTTGTGTCTCATTAAAATTACTTTTTCCTCCGTTCTCGTTGTGTGTGCATGAAATGTTAATTAACTCAATCGTGACTCGTCGAGGGAAAGAGAAATTTTTTTTGTGTTGTTTTCTTTTCACAAATTAAAATGAGATGAGGAAAAAAAATTGTAGTGAAGAAGACGAGGAGAATTCTCGAAAGTGAAAATTTGTTGATTTTTCTTCTGTTTTTCATTAAGTATGTTATTTCTACATACATACAGCATGCTATTGCTTTTGCGACCGTTTGATGAAAGTCTAAAAATATAAGAGAAAAGTGAAGTAAATTTTAATATCAAAAACACATTTGCATTTTATTTTTATTTATTATTCTTATTCGCATGTTTCCATAATGAAACACGAAAAACAATTAAAATTTTTTTTCTACTAATAGACACTACCTACACGTCGTCTGTCAATATTAGCAGCTTAAATAAATCTTATTAATGAGAACTTAAATTTCAAAGAAAAACTTTTATGTTTTTACTCGAGAAGGCCAATTAACCGTTAAGTTTCTCAATTTGAATTACGTGCGCTTTCAAATCTGAAAAATTCGTTAAATTTAAAAACTTAATATTTTTCTATGTGTAGGAAAATTTGCTAAAATTCAAATGGAAGCAAAAAAGAGCAACATGTTGAAGAATTTTTGATGCCGTCATTTGAATACGTTACTTTCACCTTTTTTAAGGTTTGAATTAGCATTTTGAACTAAATAAAAGTCATTTTTATCTATTTGGTAGAAAAGGTTTTAATTTATTTATTGCACTTACATCAGTTCAAATTTTTAAAAATCATTATTAAAAATCTACTTAAAATTTCATCTAAGAATTTAAAAGAAAAGAAATTTGACCTCAAATTAAACGAGAAAATCGGAAAACAATGGCGACATTTTTGTAGAAAGTAAATTAAAAACAAATCTCTTCTTACAACATTTTTTTTTTCGTTTTCTACTGCTGCGAGGCAAAACAAACTAAAGTGAAAAGTTTTTTGAGCATTTATTTGTAAAAAGTTTTTCTTTTCATTCTGTTTCACCTCGCTTTATAATCTTTTAATCTTTTTTCCATGTAATTTTCTTTTTTTTTTGCAGCAATGCCATTGACAAACGAAGAAAAACGAATGTCGAGATAAAGAGATGGTCATTGGGTATAAACAATGAAATTAAACGAAAGGCTTATATGGAATTGAAAATGTTGAAGGTGAGTAAACACAAAAGAAGAAAATTTTTTTATTGTCATTTAATTTGTCATTAAAAAAGCGTGCAAGTGGAAAGAAAAACTTGTAATCTTAAATGTCAAATGAGTGAAAAAGTGTACTTGAGAGAGAGAGAACAAATTCCACTTAATGCCCACAAAGACTCTTATTCATTGCTTTCTTCATTCATTTTCAGCACTTGAATCATAAGAACATCATTTCACACTTGAATTCATTCTACATAGACGCGAAGCTATATATTGTGACAGACGTTATGCAGGATAATTTAAACAATATTATTAGAGCACAACGATTGCAGAGCGATGACATTCGATTTATAATTTTTCAAATTGTCACTGCATTGAATTATCTTCACACCTGTGGCATCGTGCATGGCGATCTAAAACCATCTGATATTGGCATCAATAAAGACATGAGTATAAAAATTATCGATATTAATGCAGAACGACCTAAAGAAAACGATTATGTGCTGACAAAATGGTATCGTGCACCTGAATTGCTTTTTGCATGGAAACAATCGACAGAGCGTGTTGATTTGTGGAGTTTAGGTTGCATTATGGCAGAATTTTTATGCGGTCGTATTATATTTGCTGGTCGTGATCGTAAGTTGCATGAATTTGAGGAAAAAATTGTATTTTAATTTTATCTCTTAATAGATCTTCAACAGCTTAAGTTAATTTTAGAGCTACTTGGAACACCATCGAAAGATTTTTTCAATCCCACCTGCCATTTTTGCATCCTTACACAGAATCTCATGACAGGCGAGAAATTTGTTCGGTCGCTTCCGTTTTTCCGCAAGAAAAGTTTCAAACGCGCTTTTGACGAATGTAATGATGACGATGCCCTAGACTTTTTAGAACGGCTGTTGATTCTTGAACCTCTCGAGCGTATTGATTCAAAAGAGGCACTTAAACATCCCTATTTTGCAAAATACCCCAAAAATGATCTAGATGCTACAGTGAAAAAGTTTGAAGATGAAGAAATTGAAGAAGATTTTGTTGATTGGATAGAGTTAATAAGGCAAAATGTTGAGATAAAAAATTAATAGAAAATAAAAGAAAAAAGTTCAATGAAAGACATTTTAAAAAATTTTGCTTGTTGAATAAACATTGAATGAACCTTATTTCAACTTATAACTGCTTTTCTTCTCATTTAGGCTAGTTTAAAGCATACTTTAAGCCCTTTTCATATTAATAAACTCCTCCCTTAAAAACGGGTCATTATGAAATCATCAAAGCAGTAAAACAAAAGGATGTGAAGCAACAGCAGAAGCAGGCAAAAACATTTTTCTCCTTTTCTCTTTTCAACCAGAAATTACATCAATTTTGATGTGCTTTGGGTTTCTTTCATTCTCACTCTTTTTGTCGATGTTTTCTCTCAATGCGCGAGAGGCATGAAAAAGGGTTTACATTCTTCAGCCTACTTACTTACTTTTTTTACTTTCTATGTTTTTTGCTGTTAGCAGTTGCTGAAGAATGGAAGAAAGGGTTTCAATTTTCAATACATTACTTTCAATGCTGTCGACGAGATGGTGAAATTCTGAAAATAAATGCCTTCTCCTTTACTAAATTCAATAAAAGCTTTTATATGTTTGTGTTCATGTGTCACTGAATTGAAAATGATGATGATGTAGGGAATTAAAGTTTTATTTTTTGGTCCTGATGGTTGCATAAGTTAAAGGCAACAAGTTTTTCTCTCTCTCTCCTTTACAATTTATTTTTTATTTTCATAAACTTGAATTACAGTTTTGAGATTTACATCGGCTGATAATATAAAAATTCGATTTCCTTGATTATCAACATATCGACTGACAGGAAATTCTTTAAAAGTTTTATATTCAAAACAAATTCTTCGTAATTGAATTGTTAATGGACTTGAGCTGTTTGCAAAAATTGCTTCATACTCATAACTTTTCATGAATTCTACTAAATAGTCCTCGAGATGATAAAAAACTCGAATTTCATCTTTAGATGATAATGAACAGTCAACAGCTGTCATATATGGCATAAGAACTTTTTCATAGTTGTATTGTTTGAAACTGTAAAAAACAAATTGATAAAAAATTTAAATTTCATTGAAAAATTTGGGAAACTTACTCAAAATCTTTTGATAAAAATGCCAAATATTCAAAAATTGGTTTCACTACATCTAAATCAATCATTTCCAACAATCGTTCATCTTCAATTTCAATATTTAAGCAAATTCCGATAATTTTATTTGAAGTTCCTTCAACAACTTTAAAACTCAAACGTTTCTCAACAAAATAATACCAATTTTCCACTACAAACTTTATAATGTCTTCCTTCTGCAAGTTAGGAAAGAATTTGAAAAGTGGCTTCTTTTTCATATAATATTGTGCAATTAATTCTGCTGCTTCTTGTGCATCATCATTGTATGTTAATTGTATTCGCCATTCTGTACTTCTTTCGATTGTCAACACTTTCATAAAAAACAATGACCTACGCTCATTTTCAATGATTTTCTTGATTATTTCATCAAAATTTTTTGCTTCAAGAAAATCTTCCAAATTGATATAATATCCTGCTGCTCTCAAATCACTTACACAAGTCACAATATTTGTTTCATTGCCACCAATTTGAAAAAAGTTTGTCTTAAGTGAAATTACATCTTTAGCATCAAATCCAACATTAATTCCAATAATTCTGAAAATTTCTTTAACAAATTCTAATCGATCAGGTTCAACATCATCATAATTGTATGTGATATGAAGAGTTTTTCGATGATTTTCTTTTTCTTGATTTTCATATTCTAACATTAACTGATTTGTATCAACTTTATTGTCATCTGTTGTTGGAATGTTGAAAAATAAAATAATTTTTGGCACCCTAGATTCAGGCAAGAACTTTTTCAAATCACTTTCAATTTCTTTTTCAGACTTTCCAGAACTATGACGTCTTAATTTAATGAATGCAAGCAATTGAAAATCTTTATATGTCACAACTGCTTTCTTTACATAATCAATTTCATTAATTTTCTTTTCAAGTTTATCCATATCAATCATATAATCATCACCAGCTCGACATTTTCGATCTTTTCTTGATTGAAAATATAAAAGACCATTTTTGATGTAGCCTAAATCACCAGTTTTAAACATAGTCCAAAAAGTAGGATAAAGATTGAAAGGATTTCGATGAAAAGTTTTTGGCTCAAATCTATTGGCTTCACTTATGATTTCAGATTTTGCAAGAAAAGCGCCTGACACGAAAATTTCACCAATTTCACCTAATTTGACTTGATTTAAATTTTCATCAAGTAAATAAATGAAAGTGTTGATATTTGGAAGACCAATTGGAATTTCTTCAAGATTTTGAATTTGCTCAAGTGACTGCATCAAATAAGTGCAGCAATCGCCAGTAGTTTCAGTAGAACCATAAAAATTTGCAATTGAATGTTGCCCATCATTGTCATAATAGTTGAAAAAGTCTATTGCTAAATTTTTTGTCATATTCTCACCAGAACTTATCCAGAATTTCACATTTTCAAGTTTCTTTGATTTTTCAATTTTCTCTTGTTTCACTATGTTGAGAATATTTTCAATTTTTGTCGGTCGACCATAGAATCGCATTATTTTAAATTCTTCCAATTTATCAATCAATTTTAATGGATCATTGCGATTTAAATCACTCATAATTATAAGACATTTTCCACACAACAAAGGTGCCCACATTTCAGCAAAACTATCAATATGAAAGTAACTGTTATGCAAGATACAATGTGACTCATTTTTATCATAAGGAAAAAATTCATATTGCCATTCAATTCGCTGCATGCAACTTTCATGATAAAATTTTGTTCCTTTTGGTTGTCTTAAGTAAGTTGTTGAATACAAAACAAGTGCAATTTTGTTACTAAACTTTGGCAATACGCTTTCATCATGATGAGTTGGAAGAACATTTTCAGATTTTGTTAGCAGTTCATTGATATTGAAAACTCGAAATTCTTTTAAATTTGGATCATTAAAGCGAAAATCTTCAATTAAGATGAATTCTGGTTTTGATTCATTTAGTATGGCTTTCACATTAGATGAGCGATCATTGACATCCAATGGAAGATATCCACAACCAGTTTTCCAAATAGCAAGTATTGCGATAATCATTAAATATGATGGTCTCATGATAATTGCAATAAATGGTGACTCTTTTCTTAAAATAAACTTATCTTCAAGCAGCAGATCAAAAATCACTTGACAAAGCTTGTCAGAAGCCAAGGACAATTCTTTATATGTCATTGTACAAGTTATGTTACCTTCTTCAGACACAATCGCTTTAGTATCAGGAAAAGTTTCAACAATTTTCTCAAATTTCGTATGCATCAACATTTGATTGGATTTTTTTGTAATTGGACCGCTTAGAACTATTTCTTTGGGTTCAGGTTTTTTAAATTCTACAAAATCTTCAGTGTTTCTTTTAGAATCCATTTCTTTTACTTTAAATTTAGATGATAGAAAATTTTCAAATAAGGAAAAAAATGCTTACTTTGATGAAAACATAAAGAGCTTAAAATAAAATCTTTTTTTGCACGTAAAGATGTCAGTGACAGAAATAGAAAAGGTTACTAAACAGAAGGAAATATTGCCTAATCAATTATTAAATGGAACACTTGGACTTCGTGTTTTCTTTTGTTTCCATCGTCAAACGGTCTTCTTTTTTGCCTTTACTTAAGCAATTTCTTGTTACAACTCCTACTTTAACAATTGAGGCGTTGTAAAAACCCTTTTAGGATTTAAATATACAAAAGAAAAAGAGGGAGTGAAATTTCTTTGAAATAAAGTAAAAATAGAGTAAGACATTTGCATGCTCAATATCAAAGAGTAAAAATAGGAGTGAGCAAGTGTTTTTTGACATGGGTTTTATATTTACGGGATGCGACGTTTACATAAAAATAAAATAACTTGTTGGAAGTAATGAAAACATTTTTTGCTTCCTCCTCTTTTCTTCTTATAGTGGTATGCATAGCACCTTCTGATATTTGAAACTGATTTCAAAAAGATTTTTTTCTAAAAATAATATTGTGGTAAATAACAAACAGAAGCGTCATGTAGCCAAGTAACAGTAAAAATTTTCTGTTGAAAAGTAATTTGAAACCAAATTTTTGAGGCAGAAAAAAATCATAGCGACGAAGTAATTAAAGTTTATTTTAAAATTTTCATACTAATATATGAAAAATAAAATTAACCCAATGGGCTTGATTAACGATTAATGAACGGGCAATGAAAAAAAATATTCTGATTTATTCATCTCATTGTGTACAATTCTGTATAAATAATTAATTGAATATTTATTGAAAAATGTTCTGAGTAAAAATTAATGAGTCAAAAATTGATGAATTTTGTAATAAATAAATGAATTTCATTCACTGTGATCGATTTTTGATTAATTAATGAGAATGAGAACGAATTGTGTCACAAGAGTCGTGTTGACATTGTTAAGTTTGTTGTAATTAATTAAATTCATCGCTGTGTTGTTTTTCGGTGGTCTGAAAAAGGTAAATTTTTGTTTTATTGACCTTCGTGCTGTAAATAAATTGAAAATCCATTAGGATCAACACACGATACGCTAATGGTTAAATAATAAAGAAAAGACAAGTTTCAATTTTTCATTTGATAATGTTTTTTCTCGCTTTTTATTTCTTTTTCATTTCTCAATTTATCTTTATGCTGTATCTGTCGTGTTGTTTTCTTCTTTACATTCGGTAGTTGTTTGTTATTCAAATCAGTGATTTTTTATTCACATTAAAATAAATAACAAAAAATTCTATCTTCATTTGTCAACCACTTTTCATCGTCACATTATTTTTTTTTTAAAAAAAGGTTTTTATATATAATTTTTCATCTTTCTTCCTTTCTTCTCTCTTACTTTTCTTCTTAATTCAATAATAAAACACTTTTTCATCATCATTTTATCATTTATTCTTATTTTATACATAACATTTTGTATGTGTGTGTTTGTGTTTGTTGTTGAAAATAAAATAAAATATATATAAAAACCACATTCAGAGACAGAATTTTTTTCCTCATTTTTCCTTATTTTTTCACAATCATTCACGACTGTCATTCAATTTGGACGCTAACATAACACACACAAATAACACTTTCATTCTCACCATTCAAAAACAAATTTTTCATTCAACGAGCACTTTTTACACAGCATTCATTAATGTCACATTCAATTCATATCATTTTACTCAAATTTATTTTTTTTTTATTTATTATTTTTCTATCAACTTTGCAGTGCTGCAGATTTTTTTTAAAAGAAAGAATAAAAATTTAAAGATAAAATATTTTTTGAGCAATTCTAACCCAATATTTATGCCTAACAATAAAGAAATAAGAAAAATTTGCCTCTTTGAAGATGACTTTTGGCAGCTTATGTATTTCTGCTGTAAATCTCGTAAGTTTTTAAGATCAAACATTTTTGATAAAATTTTAAATAAAAATTTCTGTTTTATTAAAGAAAATTTATATAAAAACTTACAAAAAAAATTTAAATACTTTTCTTTTCGCGAAAAGTTTGAATTCAATTCTCTTTTAGGTTTAAGCCTAAAAGTAGTTTTTATCGAAATGTACGTAAACTTTAAATAAAACGTACGTAATTTTTAAATGAAACATACGTAATATTTAGTCAAAACGTATGTACATTTTAGTACGAAACGTACGTAAGATTTAGTAAAAAACTACGTACGTTGCCAAAAAAATTTACGTTTAATTAAAAGTCGAATCAACATTAAAGAGGTAAAAATTTGCATATAATTAAATAAAATGTTTATTTTTATTTATTATTTAACTTTTCAGCTATAGGCATTGGAAATGTTGAAATTAAATTAATAAAACTTCAAACACAGTCACAGGTCAGTTTGTTATCAACAATTCTTAGTTTTACAATGATTTACATCGTATTTTTTTCCTCTCAGTTCCAAACAAATTGTTTCATTATTTTACAAATTGATTTTTCATATTCTAATAAAGAAAAAGTTAATTGCATGTAACATTTCAAATCAAGTAGAGAAAAAAATTCTCGCTGTTGCTTTCTTATTTCTTTTTTTTGTTGTGATTTAATTACAATAAATTTACAGTAAAAGTACCAACATTTTGGTATGTTGTGGCTTAAAAAAAACTTAAAAACTTTTTCAATTATGACCTTACATTTGCTAGTATCAATTTGTCACAATTGAGTGATGATCATGTACGTTCAGTTGATGATGTGTAATAACTGTAGTTGTGATGTGATTTATTTTTTGATTTTTTTGTGATGAATTTTGTCTCTTCGTCATCACCGCACTCATCTTCATCTTCATCGAGTTCAAATTCGAGTCTATTTACATTTTCGATTGTTGATGGATTATCATGATATTCTTGATTAGCTGAGATGAGTAGTTTAGTACTAGACGATTCCTGCATTCTTAAAGGCTTCATTTGCTCATGATCAGTGTCAAGCTTGTCGTATCTGATGCCAGTGAATGATTTTTTATGATTTCGTTTCTGCAAACATAAAGAAAGAGAAGAAAAAGGATTGAAAATTAGTTGACCGCAAAAAGTTATCGGAAGAAAGAAAAATTTGTTCAGGCATGATAAAAAAGGGTCAGTTGTATATTTAGTACAGCTTCAAAGCAAATAAAGGCAAGAAAACTTTAGTTTTGAAAATAAATTTTATCCATTTTTTTTTGCATGTCAGATTGATCATTTTAGAAAATTGAATAATTTGTGTGAAACAGTTCTGGATACAAAACAAACAGAGAGAAAAAAAAATTGTTGAATACGGTGTAAGTAAAGATATCATGATTTGGGTTCATTTGTACACAGTCAAGGAGTCATAAAAAAGCAGAATTTTTGCTCTCGCATACATCAATCTCAGCATCTTGGACATCTCAGTTTGTCACATACACATTTTGCTATAATGATAAAATAAGAACTTGACACTTTATCAATTTCTTTTCTTTCCCCCTTTTTCGTTTCTTTCACGTGAATTTATCATTCATGTGACATTTCATTTATGAGTTTATTTGGGTTCTTGTGTTGAAAGAAATCAAGTGAAAAGAAAGATTAGTTTCTTAAAGGAAGAAAACTATGAGTTTTAGGCCATTTATTAAGAGACACAATGAAAAATTGTCACTAATATTGAGGTTAAATAGTGTTGATAATTTATCATTGAGTTAAAGCAACAACTTATCAAGTTCTTATTTATCTTTCCTTGAACTTCTTTTTTTTACCCTTCTTTCTTTTAATGCAATTCAATTTAACCAAAATAAACATTTTTTTTCCTTCGCTCGAGCTCTTCTTTATCCTTTTTTTTCATTCAATCTACTCTCCCTTTCAGTTTAGATAATAGATTAAATTTTTCTTTCATGAAAATATACCAGTTACTTCAAAGGACTAGAGATTAGAACTCTTTGTGAAATGCGTTTCTAAATTAAGGCTCATCAGTTCCTAGAACTTCTTTTGACTTGCCTCCATGTTATTAAAGAAGCTTAATAGACACGTTTAATCCCTTATAAATTTGAAGAAGATAAGAAATTTCTATTTTCACCCGAGGGAGTAATCTCTCGCAGGACTTGTACAATTAAGATTTATTTATTCTCTCTCAAATATTTTTATTTCTCGTGAAAATGATAATGAAGATGAAAATTTTGACGATGATAAATGAAATATTTTAAGACAAGAAAAAAAAAAGAACCCATTATTGTCATTAATAACAAATTTTTAGTTCATTATTATAAAATGAAGCTTTTTCTTTTGATAGAGTTGAAGAATAAAAAACATTGCTTAAGGGCCACATTTACATGCTAAATTCTCTCGTTGCTCTTTATAAAAGCAACAAAAAAGAACACAATGAATTTACAAGTCAAGTGGTTACTCGTCTAGAAACTGCTTTCGTTTGTTGATTGTTTCAAAAGATAAATAACAACAAGTAAAAAATTCATTCTAATGAAAAAGGGATGAACTTCCACTTCAATCAAGAAATTTCAATCAAATTCACTCAAGGAAGAATCTCATCAACGACAAAATCCATTAGGGAAAAGCGAGAAAAAGAAAAAGCGGCGTTTTTTTTGCTCTATGTCTGTCTGTGAAATGGGATGAGAAAAATTTTGATGCCTGCGAGCACTGAGTTGACTTGTGATGTAATTAATCAATGAATTATTTCTGATGTGATGGAAAGATTTAAAGTGTTTGGTATGTTTTTGCCATTATCATTTAAACATTGCCTTTTTGACTTTTACTTGACTTTTTTGACCACAGAAAGACAAACAATCGGCATTATCATGAACAGATTCAAATAGAAATCTTTCTTTATGTTGACAATTTGATTTAGGCAAGTTATTGATATTTTCTAAAAACTTCTTCCTTGCCATGAAATACTTTAAATTACTTTATTGGTATGTGAAATCTGTTGAATTTATATTTTTCAATCTTCACAACTTTAGAATTTCTCTTACAAGTTCAAAACCAACATCAAGAAGTGAAAAATTTTGAGTTTTTGAGACTTTGATTGAACGAGAAAGAAGAGAAAAAGTTCTGAGACATTTTAACAGCAATTCTTCTTGTTGTCGATATTTCATGCAATTGATGATGATGAATGTTTTGAAAAATTTACAAAAAACTTTTCTTTTTTCAATGGAATTTCTTCTTCATCTTCAGTTTGCTTTTACTTTTTCAAAGTAAATGAAAATTGTTGAAAACAAGTCTGTAAGTGACTAAAGTTTTACACTTTTATGGTTGTTAAGTGATGTCAAGATAATTGCTATTGCTAAGTACTCTAATTCAGAAGGGAGAAATTCGTGTTTTTCACGAATGAACTAGAAGAATTGTGATGGTTTTGAATTTTTCACTTTCTAAGCCTTTTCATGGAATTTTTTTATTCAAAATCTTTAATCTGTGTGAAATTAGCCCACTTTTCGGCCGCCAATTTGTGTTGAACACCAAATTCCTTAGAATTTGAATGAATTTTCACTCACGCTAAATCTTAGCTGACATTTTGTCTGACAAGTCAAGGTCATTTTTAGCTAAATTTCTGCGGATTTTTTGACTGACAAAATTTTTTGCTGAATTTTCTCTAGACATTTCAAAATAAAAGAAATCAAGATTATCTAGGAAAATTCAGCAGAAATCTTATCGGCCGAAAAAACATACGCTACCGAAAAGTTGAGTAACTTCACAAGGGTAATTTTTTATCCTTTATTAAATTGAGAATAACAAGGAAAATCTACTGTAGAAAGTAGCCAAAAGTTACAAAGTAGATTCTACTTTTACAACTGATAATTTAGGACTGTTAAATTAATAAAAATATTTGTTAGTTTCATACAAAATTTTTGAGTTTCTATGGTTACTCTGTTTTCACTTTCAAGAGTTCATTCTTTGATAAAATGTAAATACAATTTGTGATGAGAATTTTTTAAAGTTATTCAATAAACAAATCAAATATTTAAAAAGAAAGAAAAAGAATAGATTTTACTCAGAAAAATTTTTGTGGTAGGTAGAAAACCATAAAGTAAAGAGAATGACCACAATAATCACCCTAGTTCACCCACATAGAGAAAAATGAGACTGTAAAAATGGACAGGCAAGAAAATAAAGATATTTTCCTTTTTCAAACATAAACAAAAATCTTCGGTAATTATTCCATAGATTTTTCTATAAAAAGCACTGAATGAGTCTTAAATTTTCAATAAATAAAATTTTATTGATTTTACAAATGCTCAATGTCTATTCAACAGTTAAAAGCATCCTTAAATTCTTCAATATAAATATATAGAAGAAGAAAGAGCATCAATAAGGAAGTGCAAAACCATCAGCAACAATAAAACATTTTCAGTTCACACACACAAAAAGCCATTATTGTCACATTGAATGAAAGGAGAAAATGTAATATGTAACAAGAGCAAACAGTGGCGAAAGATGAAAATGTGGATGTGTAATGGTATGAATGGATTGATTGTCGCATGTGTGTCGAATCGAAATACATCTGTTTTCATGAGAGCTTTTTCTGAATGGTGTGGCAGTCATTCATTGTAGTAGTTGTAGTTTACGACACTCATCGCTCTTGTTAAAATAAAATTTTTTGTGCTCTCACGTCGATCCATATAAGTATGTATTTGGCCTCATTCTTCTTTCTTATTTTTTTTATAACAATACTTAAGACATAAAAGAAAATTGAAATGGAAATAAACACTCTCTTGTATCTCTTCCGGCTAAGTCATGTACGATAAGATGATAGGAGCCTAAACAATTCTGTGCGTGAATTCATCGATTAATGTTTCGCATGTCGTAGCAAACGCATTACAAATGTTTACTGCCCCGCTGCCATTCGGGGCAAAGACACATGCGTGAAAAATCCAATTGCAGAGATAAAGATTTACGATATAGAAATAAAAACTATTTCCCATTGCCTTTCGCTTTTTATTGCCATCGGAACGACAATCAACAGAAATTACTTTCGCTTTTTTATTCCTTTTTCTCGCTCTCTGCATTTCCTTCTTTCCATCTTCTGAGAAGTGCTAAAGATTTACACTGAATTGTGTTTGCGGTTGATGAAGAAGAGTGAGTGGTAAATCTATTTAGCGGCTTTAATTCGATGTAGTAAAAGTTGTTAATGGATGTCACGAACTGTTTAAAGAGTTTGTCCAAAGTCGTTAAGTGGTTTATGAAAGTTTTACATTTCCTATTTCAACTGAATTTCTTATTCAAGACAAAGTTACTCTGATTAATCGAAAATTATTGCAAATCTTAAAGACAAATAATTTAAATGTTTTTAGTAATGAAGTTTATATAAACAGGAAGAAGAAAATATTTATGATTACTCAGGAATAAGGTTTTTGATTAATGTTTAATAGCAAAGTCCGAAACCGTTTTATCTTTTAGTCGCGACTAACTAAAATTCAATTAATTTTTAGTCGATTAAAAATAAAACACTAATCGACTAAATTTTAGTTGTTTTTCAGTTGAAAATTTTAATCGACCAAAATTTAGTTGAAATTTAGCCGAAGATTTTAACCGGTTAAATTTTAGTTGATTTTTAGTCGGTATTTTTAACCGACTAAAAATTAGTTGATTTTTAGTCGATCATTTTA
>JACWBX010002202.1:18500-59973 GCA_014622435.1 Polypedilum pembai | reverse complement strand
AAACAAGTTCGCGTTTTTCGTTTAGTGATTGAAAATACTGTAGATGAGAAGATTGTTGAACGTGCTGAAGTTAAATTGAGACTTGATAAATTGGTCATTCAACAAGGACGATTGATGGATAATAAATCAGCTCAATTAAATAAAGATGAGATGCTGAATATTATTCGTTTCGGTGCAAATCACGTTTTTCAATCAAAAGATTCTGAAATTACCGATCAAGATATTGATGAAATTCTGCAGAAAGGTGAAGAGAGAACAAATGAAGATCAAAAGAAATTGGACGCTTTAGGAGAGAGCTCATTGCGTGGTTTTACACTTGACACAGAAAATGCAACATCAGTGTATCAATTTGAAGGTGAAGACTATCGTGAGAAGCAAAAGTTACAGACTCTTGGAAATTGGATTGAACCTCCGAAACGAGAAAGAAGAGCATTGTTTGCAGTTGATGCTTATTTCAAAGAAGCGCTAAGAGATGTTGAACCTAAAGCTCCGAAAGCACCACGACCAGCTAAACTACCAATTGTACAAGACTTTCAATTTTTCTCTCCTCGTCTAGTTGAGCTTTTAGATCGGGAAGTTTATTGGTATCGTAAATCAATCGGATGGAAAGAATCGAAACGTGAAGAACAACGAAAAATCGATGAGGCTGAACCTTTGACTGAACAAGAAATTGCAGAAAAAGAGTTGTTATTGTCTAGAAGTTTTGTAAACTGGAATAGACGTGACTTTTGTCAATTTGTTAAAGCAAATGAAAAGTTTGGCCGACATGACGTTGAGAACATTGCAAAAGGAGTTGAAGGCAAAACTTCAGAAGAAGTGTTGAAATATGGGCTTACTTTTTGGGAACGATGCGAAGAACTACATGATTTTAGAAAAGTTATGGCTCAAATTGAACGCGGTGAATCAAAAATTCAACGAACAGCATTAATCAAAAAGGCTCTTGACGAAAAAATTGCAAAATATCAATCACCTTTTCAACAGCTATGCGTTCCATATGCTAATAAGAGTAAGATAAAAAACAAAAGAAGTAAATATAGTTAAACTTTAATTACTTTATCTATAGCTAAGAGCGTGCAGTTTAGTGAAAAGATAGACCGATTTATTATTTGCATGCTTCAAAAAATTGGTTTGGATAAAGAAAATGTCTACGAAGAATTACATGATGCTATTCGTTCATGTCCACAATTTCGAGTTGACTGGTTCATCAAAAGTAGAACAACTTATGAAATACAACGCCGCTGCAATACTTTAATTTCTTTAATAGTGCGAGAATATCAGGAAAATGAGTTGAAGAAGAAGTTCTTTAATCAGACTAATTTAGGACAAAAGCGAAAGAATGAAATACCTGCAAATCAAGCTGTAGCTGCAAACATTAAAAAGCGACGTCTTTGAAAATTTCAATACATATAATTGTTAACATTATTCTTTATATTATACTTTACTATGAGTTGTTATTAACATTTAATTAATTCCTATATATAGAAATAAAACAAGAGAATAAAAATATTTTTCATCATTTTTATTGAGTCAATACTTAAAATAGAGAATACACGATACAATTTTATCTTAATAAAATTATCTTTCATCTGTTTAAATTATAAAACTCTATTATATAAAAATGTATAAGAAACAAATGCACGAAAATGTGTTCTCGTACAAGAAATTAATTTCCTCTCGAATTAAAATCTAATTCTAATTGCAACTTTGTGACATTTTTTAAAAATGAGTTATTTGCAGTTTTATGTCTCTTTATGACACTTTTGCAGTTTGCTTTTGCTTATTTTCCCTTTCACGTTTCCTCATTTTCTTTCGTCTTCTTTCTTTTGCATTCATTTCATTTTTAATCATCATGTATGTTTTTCTCAGATCTTGAATTTTCTTCTCAAGAAGCGATATACGATGACAACTCGGCATATTTGGATCTAAAATAATGAATTATGATTTTTCATCAAAATAATTATCATAATTGTAAAAACTCACCAAGTTCAACCAAAAAGTTGAATTGTATTTTATTAGCGCTTCCTTGACTTGGTTCCACTTGATTTCTTGTAAAAATATTCACATCCGAATTATCATTGCTATCAGAGTCTATATTAAATGGTAATAAATATTTAATTTAAAAGTATTCTTATTTTTCATATTGTGTTTCTTACCATTGCCTTGAAGATTTCCTCTTACATTTGTTTGAGTTCTCGCTTGTTGTCGACGTCTCTTTGCATGAATATCTGGTTCAATCTTCATTGTTCTTTTCTTTTTTCGTGAAATATCTGATTTAACTGAAATTGATAGAGATAAAGAGATAAAAAACAAGAAATTTAACCCTAAAATTGCATTTTTGAATACAAATTTTAAAGAAATCACTGAATTTTCTTTCTTATTGTGCTTTATATTATAGTTTATGATATAATATTCCCGCACAATTAGATAAGAAATGAAAATAATTAGAAATTCACTCCAAAATCAAGTAACGTTTTTCAAGATAGAAATATTCTATTATTTTTTGATTTAATAAAACCATTTTAGTTAAGTTTTATCTAAACTCACCATTCTTTTCGCTTTCTGATTGATCATCATCAAGAGAATTATCTGAATTGTTATTTGTATTGTTTCCACTACTTGTCGCACTACCTCGTTCAGATTTTAATTTATCACGCAAAATATCACCAGTGGCTGCTTCAATTCCTACTTCATTATCTATATCCATTGGAACTGTTGACTTCACATTGCCTTGATGTGATGCAGATTGATATTGTTGATGATGAAGTAGTGTCGGACCAGTATATTTCATTGTAGTATATCCACTGCCACTTTGTGGCATAGAAGGATGAACGAAGCCTGAAGTGGGACTTCTTCCAATTTCACTTAACGGATCTTTACATGTGCTAGGAGCAGGCGAACCAGGGATTGTTTCTTCACAAAGTAAAAGAGACATTGATTCACTTTGTTGTTCACCACTATCAGTTTTCTTCTCAGCCTCCTTTGTATTAGGATTATTGTGTTTATATGGAACATCATCTTGCAGCATGATTGACTCGAGTGCACCAATGGATGCTTTCTTCTTATCAGTTGTTTCGCTAGGTGTTGTCTCATCTTCAATTACTAAACGATCTGAATCTGTATCTGAATCATCGTTTTGTTTTTTTGTTGAAGGAAATTGAGTCGATGGCGGAGCTTCTACAGTAGTTGCTGCTGTTAATGAGATTGGAGTAGAAATGGCACTCTCGAGTTTTTCGATAATTCCCTGAAGTTCAACATTCCCCTTTGCTTTATCATCGATTTTAGTTTCAGACGATATGAGTAGAGGCTTTTTGGTTGAAGTAAGTGTGCTTGACACTACAACTGCTGGTTTTGAAGTTCCTGGCGATTTAGCTTTAAATGTATATTGATCCATTTTAAGCTCTTCAATTTTAACATATGGCTCATCTTTAATAATAGCATTATATTGTGAAATTTCACGCTCATTTGCAGCATCTTTCTGATTAATTGCTTTCAATAATTTATCTGCAATTGATGATTTTACTTCAGCTTTTGGAAATAATTGAAATGATGGCTCAAGAATTTTCTTAAATGCTTCTAATTCTGGTTTTTCATCTTCTTTACTTGGAACCATAATTGGTTTCAACAATTCATGCTGCTCAATCAAATCACTGCTGAATTTTACAGGACCAGCTGTAATGTTCTTTGTCGTTGTTTGACTTGATGGTTTTGCCGTTATAAAATCATCTGAATGATGCATATTGAAACTTGGCGATTTTCTCAAGACATCAAATGTTGAGTCTGTTTTTGATTTTCCTACTAGAGTTTGTGATAAAATTGGAGGAGTGATGTTAGTTTTCGGGAAAAGATCTTGTGATGTTTGAGGTGTTGACTGAATTGCACTCCATGGCTGAGGAATTACAGTTTGAGAAGTTGTTGCAGGTGTTCGAGCCATAATCATCGAGTGTTGGGCTTTTTCTTCTTTGACTGGCGATTTCTTTTGCTTTTTATTTGGAAGCGATACAATTGATGTTTTAATCATACTTTCAATGTCTTCCATTTGACCACCAGTTGATGTATCAATAACATTTTGTCTAGCTTGCTTTCTTTGTTGTGCCAGCTGTTGCTTTTTAGTCGGCTCGTTGGGTGATTCTTGTTTTTTAACTGTGGTGCTAACAACTTTTGCATCGGAAAACTCTTCAGTGTCTTTAAATTCATAAATATCACTTTCTGTGGTCTTATCTTCGCTCTTGACATCTTGCTTCTTTCCTTTGCCGATCTCTTTTGCTAATGATTGCCCGAAACGACCAAGTTTTGAAGTATCAGCGGCACCGACCTTTTGTGCTGCTTTCTTGTCTTGAAATATGTTTGGCTTTCGTGTTGGAAATATTGCTCCGCTATCAGTTTTAACTTCTGTTTTCTCACTCACTGTTTTCTCAAAGAATGTAAGAGGATTTTTGACATCACTTGTCTCTTCATCGAATCTAAATGAGGATTTTTTAGTTTCAGTTTTTATAGTAGTTATTGCTATAGTACTTGTTGATGAAGATAAAATTTTCTCTGGTTCATTTGATTCATTTTCACTCGTGTAAGCACTTTTTGAACTGTTTGGCACATCACTTGGAACAGAATGTGATGAATCGCTATCAGTTGAATGGAACGAAGACCGACTAGAATCGCGTTGAATCGTTTTGTGTTTTGAATTTTTGACATCGAAGGGCGATTTTCCAGATTTGATTGAGGACTTTGTAGATTTTTCATCGTCTGATTTTATTGCGTCTGAAGTTTGTGCCTTTTCGTTTGATTTTATTTCTTTAGGTACTTTTGATTCACTTTTAGATACATCTTTATTGTCATTTGGTGCTACATCAACAGCAGATGATGATTTTTGAATACTAGTATTTTTGTCATCATTCGATTTTTCTTTCTTCTCTGAAGGCTTTTTAATTGGCTCATCTGATTCACTTGAGTTGTCATCAATCATTGAACCTCGATTAGAACTTTTGCTTGTTGGAGTGCCGCGTGTCGGTCTTTTTTGGGCAATTTTAGTTTTGCTTGATGTATTCGATAAAGGAGTAGTAGAACGCGACGAGGCAGTAGTATCTGCTCTATTACGAGCACGTTTTGTTGCATTCTTAGTAGTAGGTGTTTGTAAATTTGTACTTGGAGTGCTGGCAGATTTAACGATACCACTTGTATTATTACCATTATTATTAGATTGCTTCTTCTTCGCTTCGTCCTTTGTCAAATTTTCTGCTATACTTTCACGATGAATCCATTCATCATAACGAGCGTTCCAACCTTTATAGTGAACTTTATATACAGGCTTACCCTCTTGTTCTGAAATATCCAATACCTTTGCTTCATAGTCAGAAGAGCCACGATAGTATACTTTTAATCGATCATCAATTTCAATCAGAACATCATCAGCAATACTTGGTCCCGAAGGTACTTGTGTTTTCGCAGCTGTCGTTATAGTTTCTTTTTTCTCAGCCGTATCTTCTTTCTTCTTTTTACCTTCTGGAGGTTTCTTTTTAGTTTTTTCCTTCTTTGCTGACGCAGTTGTGACTGATTGTGAAGGTGAAGAAGCTGTTGCTGCACTTACTTCATCATCTTTTGATACTGATTTCTCTTTATCAACTTTATCACTGTCCTTTTCATTTTTATTATTATCCTTATTCTTTTCTGGCTTTTCTTTCTCTGCTTTTTCGGGTTTAATTTTCTCCTCAGCTTTATCGACTTTTGATTTTACACTTGCTGTCGACAATTTTCGAGAAGTTGTAACTTTAATCGATTCACTTGTATTTTCTGAATCATCTGCTACACTACTAGTTGTTGGTTTTTCAACTTTTTTCTTTGCCTAAAAATAATGAATCTAATTAATAAACTTATAAAAAAAAAATCAATATTACTAACACTCTCGACTACTTTTGGTGACGCCACAGAACCAGAACGTGTTGAACTGCTTCTTGCTTTATCTCGATTAGCTCTTGGTGGTAAATCCTCAATTCCTTTTGAAACGGCTTCTTCAAATGCTAATAAAAATTTTCTATAAGAATGTTTGACCAATTTTACAATGGCATCAGTTGGAGTGAATCCTAAACGTTTAGCAATTGCTTTCCAGTTTCTTATTTTAGTAACATTAGCATAACCGCCCAATTTTTCTACTGAATAGTAGAGTCTATACAGATCCACATCACGATTTGTAATACTTGGACCTTTATTGAGAGGTGAATTTCGTTTCTCCATGAACTCGAGTAATTGTGCAAAAAATCTATCTTTCACTTCATTCGGTTCATCATCTGAACTATCAGATAATTCTTGATCACTTAAACTGGCTGAATCAATCAGAACTTCACGATCCCAATGTGGAGGGAGAACATTTTTATCTAAAAACTCGCGAGCCGCTGCAACAGCAGTTGAGTCAGATTTTGATGCAGTATCATTTGTAAATTCAGTGACCTCTTTTTTTGGAACGGTATAATAACGACCGTCTTTGAATGATCTCACCAAATATTCAGTTTTAATATGAATTTTTACATTTTCCTGGGCTTTTGGTGCAACCACTAAGGCAGGAAAGTAACTCTCTTTGACATTTTTCTTCTTTGTATCGTTATTTTCCACACAAACTACTTTTCCAATTGCATATTCCTCATCATCTGACTCATACTCATCTTGCGTTTTTGTTCGTTTGCCTCCTCCTCGATGTTCTGGATGAGTCAAAGGAAGTTGATCAAGAGTATCACAAGCGTTGAAATGTTTTCCTGACTGACGGCATAGAGCAGTGCGTCTTAATGTTGCAATATCGCCATCATCAAAAACTACAGTGTATTGTGAGCAATCCTGAATTTTTGTGATAGTTGCCTCATTTGTTTCCTTTTTATCTGCATCATTTATTTCGACGATATTTCCAACACGAATTTCACCAACAATTTCATCATCTGTTACTGTTGCTGTCCCACCTTTTTTAAATGCGACTTTAACTTTGATATTTTTTACGACCTTATGAACTTTTGCTTCACAAAACGCTCCTTTATATTTTGCACTCACTTGTGCACCCACTGATAGAACAACGGGATCGTCTTTATCCTTTTGTGGTATTCCTTGCTGCAATTAATACGAATTCAGAGGAAATAAGTGAGTTGCGTTGATTTTTTTCGTCATTCACTTTCGCCATTTTTCATACACTTACCATTTTTTGCAGGAAATAGTTCTCAAAACTAGAATTATCGCTCACAAACGCCACGGTTACGGAGTATTGTCACTTACGATGACAGGGAAATAGTTTTTTATGCTTTTCATCAATTAATTCTTCCTTAAAAGAAATATTTTCTTTTTGCTTGCTCTATTTCGTCGTTGTTGTTCACACACTTGCACACTAACTCATACATACTTGCATTCATACACTCAAAGAAAAAAAATTATCTTTTTATATTATAGCTAAATTTTGACAAGCAAAATTAAATTTGATTTTCTAATCTATTATTCGAATAATTAATTCTACTATTTAATAAGGGGTTGTTCGTAAAATATGTAACACAAAGGGGGAGTCTGAGGTCGCGTTATGGTTCATACAAAAATTTTAAATTCAATATAGCGACAGCGTTAAAGATGGGGAGAAAAGAAGTTCTAAAATGGTTAAAATTTTACGTTACGTATTTTACAAAACAACCCCTAATTAAAATTTTGAATATTCAATAGCAGTGTTGTTATCGTAGACGTCTACGTCTACAATCTTTGTTTACGTAGGCGGAAATCTACATGTAGACACAGTCTATGTAGACGAAAAAAAATTGTCTACGGTCTACGTTTAGACATTGTGTACGTAGACAAATTCATAAAAAGTTGAATTTAACTATTTTATGATTGGAGATATATTAATTAAATTTTTCATACATTTTAATTTTTTTGAGTGTAGCTTTGAATTAAAACAAATTTTTGTGGGAAAATTATTTTTTAAATTTCTTATTTTCCGTTAAGCTTTTTATTCATAATATTTTTCACTTAATAATTGATAAATCATATTCTTAGAAAAGTTGCAAATGTCAGAAATCCAGTATGACCTTGTTGTATAGGTGTATTTAATGTTGTCAGAATTTTTCGAGTTGGCAATTGAGGTCTCTTTTCATCTCTTTTCGGAAGTTTCATTTCATTATCATCTCGTTTTTGTTTCACAAAGGACAAATCCATAACAGGAATATTCTTTTCTCTAACAATATGTTCAGATTGAAGAATTTCAACAGTATGAATTTCAAGAAAGCCATACTTTTCGAGTTGAAGACAAGTCTCTTGAGTCTGTTCAATGCAAGGACTGAAAGCACAAAACCTTCCACCATTTGGCTTCAGAGCTTTAACGACATGTCCTATCGCTTTGTATGGTGCTGGGAGATCAAGAAAAATTGCATCGGCTTTGCCATTTAAGTCATCAGTAAATCCATCAGCGCATACATCACGATGTTGTGCTGTTACAAAATCACCAAATCCATGTTTATGAAACTCTTCTCTTGCTTGATCAACTCTATTTTCGTGAAAATCAAATGTGTATAAATGTCCTTGGCCATGAATTGCTCGTAAAAAATAATGAGACAATGAGCCTGAACCTGTGCCAGCTTCATAATAATTGAACTCGGTTGAACTTCTAATTGCATTAAAATCATTGAAATATCTGGTGTATACAAAATTTGTGTACGATGTGGTAAACACATTGTCCATAGTTCAGGATTCATTTGAAGTACAAACGCATAGCCTTTTGGTAAACTTATCTTAGAACCATATTCCTTTCCAATAAGACTTTCCACTCTAAGTGCACCGTAAGATGTTTGATGGACATATTCTACCTGCAAATTTAACATTTAATGAAATTTATAAATTGAAAAAAAAATGCTTTATTTACCTTTTGACCATGTTTATTTGTAGTATGTGTCTTTACTTCAATTGCATGCATGTTATTTATTGTGATGTAGAGAATTATTGTATCTCCTTCATTTATCACTCTTTCCGGCTTTGTAAAACTCATTTTCAAGTAAATTTATTTAAAATAATTTTTATTGAGTTTTAAAAATTTATTCAATACAAAAACTTTATTTTTTTGCTCGAAACTTTATTTAAATATTTTAGGTCAGTTACCAAAAGATAAAAAGTTTTAACCGAGAAGCATAGGAAAGAGAGAGAAAGTGGTCTTACATTTCTTATTTTCTTTACTCAATTCTTCGATTTCACGTTTTAATTCTTCAATTTCGTTTATTTCAACTTCACAATTTCGTTTAGCCGTCTGTTCTGGAACTGTTCGTCTTTGACACATATTCAATTCTGATTCAAAAAGTCGAATTGCATCACTTATTGACTCTAATGTTTCGATGTGCTCATTGATGGTGCGCTTAAGCTCTTTTTGTTCAGCAATCAACTCTTCTTGCTTTTTTATTATAGCCTCTAATTCCTCGTTGATCTTGTTATTTCTAACTTTTAGAAGCAAATCTCGTTTCTTCAATAATGCCTGTATAACTTTAATTTCTATATTTATATATGTAGTCATTCGTTTATTGTTAGCCTATATTATTAAAAAATTATTATCATAAATATTAAAAAAGTCTATAAAAATATTTCTCATATTTTATAAAGTCATACCTCATCTTCTGCTGCAGTTTTCAGTTTGACAAATAAATCCTGAATTTCTATAGATTTTATATGAATTTTGTTATCATCATTCTCTAATTGCATTTTTAAAGTTTCAATGTAATCAATAATTTCTTCATTAGATTCAATTCTCTCTGAAATTGTTTTATTGATTTGCTGAGTTTCCATAAAAGTTTTCAATAAATTTGCTGCTTCCATGATTTTCTTATTCTTGCTTTCATGAATCATTAATTTTTCATCATCTATTTTACGAAGTTCTTTCATCAATCTATTTTTTTAAAAGAAAATTTATGTATTTAAAAGTATTTTAAAATTATTAAACTTACTCTGCCACTTTTGAGTCATAATATAATTTGAAATCAATTTCATTTTTGAATGAACGTCTTCCAAAATTAACACCCATAGAATTTTTTTCCAATCGAGAATCCCAATTGTTCCAAAATATTTTTATCTCTTTATTGATACTATCCAAGTCACTATCCTGTGAAACTATTTTCTCAATCGCTTCAATATTCTGAAGGTTTTCGAACTTTTTTAATTGCTCTTTGAGGTCAAATTGTTCCATTTGGGTGGATTCAATAATTTTTAATAAATGAGATGTTTTGTTTAACAGATCTTCAGCATCCTCTTTCTGCTTTGAATCATAAAACATTTCATCAGAAAAGAAATCATGGCAATTTGAATGATGACTTTTCTTTAGATTTGCTTGCAATTCTTCAATTTCATTGATTAAATTCTTTGTTAGTCTTGACATTCTTTCAATTTTTCTTTCCTTTTCAAAAACAGCAACTATACATGTATCATTTGAATTTTCCCAATTTTCAATTAGTTCCTCTTGATCATTTTGAAAATCTTCAAATTGTTCTCGATTATTTTGATCATAGCTCAATAAAGCACTTTTCACTTGTTGATGCATATATTGAATATATTTGAGGCTGTTTAAAATTTCAATCATTTGCTCATACTCATACTTATGAAACAAGTATTCATTAAAGCTATATTGAATTGTAGCCAAATCTTGTAATCTATGAACCTCAATATTCCTCTCCAAATGATTATTTAAACTCTCTAATAAAACTTTCTCTTTTTCTATTTCATATTTAATTTTTTCTAATTGACGATTTTCTTGTTCTAAATCATAATTTATTTGCTCTAATTGAGAATTCTCCTGTTCTAATTGATTATTGTAAATTTTTAAATCTTTTATTTGATTCTTATAAGAAGTTTTCAACTCTTCTATCTGATTAAAATCAATCAAAACTTCGGATGAAGTAGAATTTTTCAAAGATTTGACTGTTTTTATTATGAACTGATTTTCTTCATCCAAATTACTATTTTGTTTCTCTAGATGAGTTTTTTGTCTTTCAAAATATTCATTTTGTCTTTTCAAATAATAATTTTCGCTTTCTAGCTGGTCTTTAACTTTCATAAAATAATCGTTTTTTTTCTCCAAATAATATTGATTTCTTTCTAAATTATCATTCTTTTTTTCTAAATAAAATTTTTCTTTCAGTAAATTTTGCTTGTCCATTGTTAATTGATGTTTTTGTCTCATCAAATTATCCTTTTCTATATTTAGTTCAAAATTTTCCTTTTCTAAATTATATTTCATATAGTTTAAGTAGTCCTCTTGTTCATAGTATTCATTTTGATCTGGTAAATAATATTTTTCTTGTAATAAACGATTTACTTCTTTTTCTAACTGATGATTTTCATTTTCCAATAAAGATTTTTCTTTTTCTAAATAGTCAATTTGTCTTTCTAAGTAGAATTTTTCGCTCTCTATCTCATGTTTTTCTTTTTGTAATTCAAAGTTAAAAGTTTTCATTTCATTAATTTCATATTTATAATCATTTATAACTCGTGTTATCATTTGATCTTTTTGCTTATTATTGATTAAAATTTCTGACATTATTTGATCCTTTTCATCAATATCTAACAAAGCGTTTGATATCATTTGGTCTTTTTCTTTATTATCAGACGAAATTTTTGAAATCATCTGATCTTTTTGTTCATTATCAAACAAAATATGGGACATCATTACTTTCGTTTATAACTTGCGCCATCATCTGATTTTTTTGGTTGTCAACATCTTTTAATTCTAAAATGATCATTTCATTTTTCTCTACATCTTTCTTTAAATTTTCGGCTAAAACTGATAAAAATATTTCATTTGTTTTAGTTTCATTGTAATCATTTTGTAAATTTAGTATGATCTCAGATTTTGTAGGAATTTTGGAGCGAAGTTTTCTATTTTGTTCTCGAATTTCATGTAGTTCATCAATCAGTTCAAATATTAAAATTTTTGTATTTATGACATAATATTCTCGTAAATAATCAATTTCATTTTGCATGTGGGCTATTTGAAATTTAAAATTTTCAATGAGTTTTTTATTATGGTTACATATATCTTTTTCTTTAAGATTGATTTGTTTTATTTCATCAGTAAATTGTTGAAGTTTAAGATTGTCTATTTTGATTGGAATTATTTCATCTAATAAATTTGCTGCAAAACTTTGACTTGAATCTAATCTAATTTGTAATTTATTATTTTCATTTGTACATTTTTCAAGTGTCTCACTACATTTAAAACTGTTGATAATTAAAATATCTACTGCATTTTGTAAATTTTTAAAAAAATTTGTTTGCTGTGCTTTTAAAAAGTCCTTATAATTCCGAAGATCTTCAATTACATCTGGTAGCAAAGCAGGACATTTCTTTTTCTCGATATTTAATTTAATAATTTCCGTTCGAAGATTTTCATTTTCTTCATAAAGTGATTGTTCATAATCTTTCATATTTTTCATCGTTTCGTACAAGAAATCGTTTTCATTTTTTATGCTGTTATTTTCTTCTTGCAGCTCTTTTTTAATATTGGAAAGAGTTGTAACTTTTGCTTCTAAAATTAAATTTTCATTTTCAGATTCATATAAATCATTTTCTAAATAATTTATTTCTTCATCAAGTGATAGTTGATAGTCTTTCAAAGTTTTCATTTTTTCTTTCAGCAGTTCAGTTTCAACTCTTAAGTGCTCATTTTTCTCCCGTAAAATATTCTTTGATTTCATAAGCGATTTCACTTGTGCTTTTAAGTTTGAGTTTTCATTATTTAAATGATACAAAGTGTTTTCTAAATAATTTTCTTCTGAGAAAAGTGTTTCTTTTAAATCTTTCATTGCTTTTTGAATGTTTTCAACTTCGACTTTCATTAAATCATTTTCTTTTTGTAACATATTTTCTTTATCCTTATGAAATTCTACTTGTGCTTCTAAATTGAAAATTTCGCTGTCAGATTGATAAAAATTATTTTCGAAATAATTCTTTTCTTTCAAAAGTATTTTGTATTCTTGATCCGTCCACAATTTTTCATTTGTATTTATATAACTTTCACTATTGAAATCATTATTTTGATAATCTAATGATTTTTCACTATTGTGATTTTCTAAATTAAAATAATTTACCAATATTTCTTCAGGCAAAATCTCTAGTCCCTCTTCTTTATAATTATTATTTTCGTAATAAAATTCACTATAATTCAATTCATTTTCGTAAAGTGATGAATCATTTTGTTTAAAATTTTCATCTTGAGATAAATTATTATTAATCCATGACTCTTCACTGTAGTCTTCATTACCATAGTTGTAAAAATACTCTTCCAGTTCTTTGTAAATATAATATTCAAAATCCAAGTTATCTAAATCAGTGTATTGAAGTTCATTTTCATTGTAGCTTTCATCAACATAATATTCATAATCAAAACCTAGATTTTCAGGATTTGATGATTTTTGTTCTTTTTCTTCGTACACATAGTTTTCTTCATAAAATTCATTATCAACAGTTATTGTTTCCTGATTTTCATCTATATAATCGATTTCTTGATTATAATTATCATTATAATTTAAATAAAATTCAGAATTTAAAAGTTGGTCTGGTTCAAAAATATAATTTTCTGTGTTATTTTCAAAATAATATTCATTTTCTATAGGATAAACATAATTATAAGGATATGAAAGTTCTTGATCGTAATTTTCATATAGGTAATAATCAAAATTATCATAATTTTCTTTTTCATCTAATTCATATTCATAAAATAATTGTTGCTCTGTAGTGTCAATATAATTTTCTGAATAAATTTCTTCAGAAGGAAGTATGTGTTCTGGACTTAAAGGTTGTTTACTTTCCTCAATCATGTATTCATAATTTTCATAAAAATTTTCTAATGCTTCATAATCTCCTTGATAATGAAGATTGGTTTCGGGAATCAATGGTACATTTTGGTCAGCTATAGAATTTTCAATTGAATAATTTTTTGTGGTCACAAAATCCACATCTAATTCAACTGGTTTATTTTTCAGATTGTCAATTTGAGTTTCTTTCATATTTTCTGTTTGACCGTCATTTGAACTAATTTGTTCTACTATTGAGTTAAATTCCTTTTCCTGGGTAAAATGAGATTCCAAATTCTCAGTATTTTCATCAACTTCTGAATAATATTCTTCAAAATCTAATGGCTTTTCAAATATGTAGTTTTCAAAATAATTTTCTTGAGGCAATTCATAATCTTGATTTAAATTATTTTCAGAAATGTTTTCAGTTTGAAATATTTCCTCTGTATTTGTTTCTATAATGTCATGTTCAGTTAAATTTTCGTTATCTTCCTCTTGTAATAAAGGATATTCTGTTGTAAAATAATTTAAGATATTTTCTTTTTCTACCAAAGGTGTTTCAGTAGTCAAAATCTTATCGTTTTCTAAAAATAATTCTGTTTCATTTTCAACAAAAATATCAATTTTTTCAACATTTTCAGAATTTGATGATTCTGTATGAATCAAATTATTATTTTGAATTATTTCATTTTCTTCATTATTTAAATTTTCATTTTGCAGATTTGACAATTCCTCACTTTTGCTTATTGTATTTTCAAAAACATTATCTAAACTTTCATCATTTTCAAGTATTAAATGATCTTTGTGTTCAATATTCGGCATAAGAGTAGTTTCTTTTATCAATAAATAATTATCAAACTTTTGTGAAATATCATAAATATTTTCTTCTGTTGAACTTTCTAATTGTTCATAATTTATTGGAATTTCTTCATAAAATGGTAATTCTTCATTTACATAAGTATGATCTTCCTCTTGGTTTATTTCATCCTCTTCATGAAAAACTTTGTCTAAGTTTGTTATTTGCTCATCAACATCTAAGAAAACCAATGGATTTTGTATGTTTTGTTGTTCCTCATACATATAGTAATCATAATTTCCTTGATATTCAAAATATGGATTTTCCATAATCTCTTGATTATATTCTAAGTTTTTATCAAATTCCGCTATTTGTTCAATATATTCATTTTCATATAAATAATTACTCTCGTGATAAAAATTTTCGTTTTCGAAGAATGGTTGACTTTTATATTGATTGTTCATTAAATTTTCAAAATTTAATAATTTTTCACTTTCGTCAAGTTCAGGATAAAAATATTCGTTATTTTTGAAATCTAATATTTCTTCAGTTGAAATTTCTTCTAATAAATTTTCTAGTTTTTCTTTGTTTCCAGAATTTTCATTCAATTCTTCGAAAAAATTTATTTGTTTAGAATTTTCTTCATTTTCAACAATTTCATCATTTTTATTAATGAAATTTTCTAAATTTACCATATTTTCATTGATTTGATCTTCTTTGTACAATGAATATTCCTTCCTGTTAGAAGTTAAGTCAATGTTTTGATATTCATTATTTATATCATAGGAAATCGTTGATTCTTCATTTTCTATATTATTGTTGTTTTCAATCAAAAGTTTTTCTTCATTTTCAAAATCTAACAATGGATGTGTTTCTAAAGCATCTTCTTTTAAGCTTTCTCTTGTGAAATTTTGAAATTGTGAACCACTTTCAAAAGCTTCTTCTTCATTTTCATATTGAGAATTTTCATTTACCAATAATACTTGATTATCATTTTCAATGAAATCATTTTCTAAAGAAAATAATTTTTCATTTAATTCTTCAAACTCTTGCTCAATGGCACTTTCATTAATTACAGTAGTTAAAATTTCATTTTCAAGTGTTGTGCTTTCAAAATTTTCATAAATCTGAGTAGTTTGTTCTGTATTAGTAAATAATGATTCATTATTATTGTCAAGGTCACTTTCGAGGGTAGTAGTTTCGAAATTAGTTTCGCTCTCACAATGTGAGTTTTTAATAATCACTGTTATCACCACTAATATTTTTAGTACAAACATGTTGACAGTTTTAAAGAAACTAAATAGAAATTATAGCAAGCTTTATTTATTATAATGATTAAATATAGTGACCGGAAGTTATCAATTAATCCCGTAAAAAATATCCTTGAAATTTTAATTTACACACCTCATTTTATTTATGAACTTTTGTTATATAAACTTATAATATTTTTCTGTGTGAGTGAAATTACTTTTGCATTTGTGTTTTATTTATTTACTATCTAACTCCCATTTGCATGTAGAAACTGCAATATCTTTTGTCCATCCGAATGGATCTTTTTCAATATCTGCCTTCATTAAATATCTTCCTTGTGACAAAAGTTCTGCATATTGAGCAACAACTGGATCACGTCCACAGCTAGACATTGCAATAACTTGACCCATTTCATCAAAGTAAAACGCCACAAATCTCAAAAGTTCAAGATTTCCTTCAATTTTCACTTCATTAGCTTTCCCATGACCTGCATATCTAAAAGATCTTCCAAACAACATTGTCCAGAAAAATGGCACAGCTTGAAGCTTTTGCGACTTTCCACACATATTCATTGCTGCAATTTTACCGTGATATTGTGCTAAAGGATAATGTCCAATATTTTCATTCTTTCCAGTCATATAAATTGGGCTGTTTGCAATGTCTCCACCGACATAAATATTTTCAATATTTGTCTGTAAATACTCATCAGTGTCTATTGATCCATTTTGGTTTATATTTATACCACTGTCTTTCAAAAATTCAGTATTTAAATAGCCACCACATGCGAGAATGAGTAAATCACATTTCAAAATTTTTCCATCAATCAATTCAACGCTTTCAATTTCTCCTTTTTCATTGCTAATACAACTTTTAACTCCACTATTCATTTCAAATTCAACTTTGTTAGCTTTAAAGAATTTTAATATTGCACCACCTACTTCAGCTCCAAATGAATGACGAAAAGGAATTGAATCGCGTCCAATAACTGTTACTTTTGCAACTTTTTTCACACAAAATGCTGCTGCTTCCATGCCTGTGAAGCTAACACCAACACACACTACATGTGCATCTTTGTTAAGACGCTCAACAATGTATTTTGACTCATGAATGTCGCGTAAAGTTACAATGTTTTTCAAATCAATTCCAGGAACATCCACTAAAAATATAAAATCATTCTGAAAAATTAATTGTGAATTATCAAAGGAAAAGCTATCTCACATTTTAATGGTGAAAATCCTGTAGCAATATAAACTTTATCATATTTCAATTTTTCACCATTGCTTAAAGAAATTTCTTTGGTTTCAGAATCAAGTCCAGTAGCTGCTACACCCACTAATACTTCAATATCATAATCATCATAAAATGATTGTGATCTGAGTAAAATGCTATCAATGTCAGCATCCATTGCTTTACTAACTTTCACACGATCATAAGGAAGATAATTTTCTTTGCACACAAAAACAATGCGTCCTCCAAAACCGTTCGATCGTAAATTTTCAACGCAAATTGTGCCACTTGGACCACCTCCTATCACTACAAAAGTCTCTTGATTCAGTAAGTCACGTCCAACTGTTAATAAAATTTAAATTATAAAACTTATGAATTTTTAAGCTTGACATACTTTTCACAGGTGGTCGTTTGTATGACTTTAGTGTTGATTTCTTAGCTCGAATAATTACTTGTCCTTGTTCAGATATCTTAACTTGATAACATGGAAGTGAATCTTGCCCAGGATAATCTTCGATGTCACCCGTTTTTATGTTGAAGCAAGCTCCATGCCAAGGACAACGAACACGACCGTCTCCCAAAGCTCCCATTGCCAAATATGCTCCATAATGTGAGCATTTAGCACCGATTGCTGAAATTCCATTTTGTTTGATAACAAGTACTTTTGTGTCTCCTATCTCATAGTTTTTCATTTCATTTTCTCCGATATCATTTTCGTGACAAACAACTTTTTCGATATATTCATCTTCTTCATATGTAACGTGACCATTTTGTTGTACTGATTTAGAATTTAAAAAAATGATTAGCTATCTTTATTTGTTTAAAGTAAGCAATAAAACTACCTTTCGACTTCACAAGGATTTTTTTGACCTTTGGTTGGTCAATAAGACTATTTTTACAGCAACCAGCTCCCATTTTTGACTTGTGAATGTCACGCGATATTATAAATTGCTATTAAGAAACTTATTGATTGTCTATCAATAATTTTTAATTGTTATTGAATAAAAATAAAATGTGGACAATTTTCTTTTTCGCGTGTTGCTATTCAGACTTCTTTTGATAGACTGAAAAAATTTTAAGTAATAGATAGGCAATATCAGAAAAATTGTTAGATATGCTGTAACAAAAATTCAATTGAGTGGAAGATAATCTTTACGTGAACAATTCTTTTTATTTTCGATAAGAATTAATCACTCTTGTTATGGTAGGTCATGAAGAAAATACAGAAACTTTTTGGCTATAATTAAAGAATTACAGAAAATAATATTAATAATTTTAAATATCTAGGAAGTGTTTTAAACATATTCAAAATCAAGTGGTTCAAAAGATTCTTCATCATATGTGTCTTCAATGAATTCTTCAATTTTATTTAGATTTTCTGCTGATTCTTCTATGATGTTTTGTGTTATTTCTTCGATGTCTTCAATAGTACTTTCACTAATTTCTTCGATTTTGTCTATGCCATGTTCATCAATATCCTCAATAGTGCCTGCAGGTTCTTTGATGTTATCTATGATATTTTCCTCTATTTCTTCTACGTTCTCTATAAAGGTGTCTGTAGTTCCTTCATTATAAGCATCAGTAACGTCTTCTTGTGTATTAATAGCTGATTTTTTGTGTTCAAGGAAAATATCATAATCCATTTCTGTAATAAATGGTTGAATTTGTTCAATAGACATGTCTTCTTGCATATCAACACTTAAAGGTTCTTTATGTGCAAAAGCTATGTCTTCTTCAAGTTCAAGAATGGTAGGATGTCTTTGCACAGCAACAATATCTTCTATCAGTTCTGGAACTTCAAAATTTTCTTCATACTCGTTTAAATTCTGACTGCTGTCTGTTATGTAATTTATAAAACTATATTCATCAGGATCTCTTTGATAATCTGATGTGAATTCATAATTTGAAACATATTCTGGTTCTGTTAATTTATTTGAATTTTCAAAATCAGTGTAATATTTATATGCGTGTGAAGAAAAATATGTATCTGGCATGTATTCATAATTTGAATATTCATCTGCCATGTTTTCATAATATAAGTAATCTATTGGTGTTGGAGTTTCATTAATTTTTATAAAATGTTGATCTAAATTTTCATATTCATTTGGTTCTTGCAAATTTTCGTACGAATAATATTCATTTAAAGGATATTCATAATCAAAATATTCCTCATTTGGACTTAAAATTTCTGGCATATTTTCTTGATAGAAATATTCTTCTGTATTAAAGATATTTTCAGGTTCTAATGATTGATTTGGGCGTTCATAGAAGTTTTTTTCTTCCTCTTCTTCTAAAAGATATTGATGATTGTAGTTTGTATTCTCGTCAAAAAGATTTTCCGTTTCTGACATCTTTTCTTCATAGAAATAGTCCAAGTGTGATATTTCATTAGTTTTTAAAGGTTTATTTTGGTTTTCATATTCAATTGATTCTTCCTCTATATTTTCACTATAATAGTTATATTCGTATTCGTTTAAAAGATATTCATAATCATTAGACTCTTCAAAAAAAATTTGTGACTCTGGTATCATTTCTTGATATTCGGTTAAGTTAAATGTTTCTTCATGCTTTAATTGATTTATGTCCAAAAATTCTTCTCCTTGTAAATTTTCATAATTGCTATACTCGTTTGAGTTATATTCATAATCTGGCGCATAATCATAATATTTCTCTATTTCTGGAATATTATAATCTAAAATATTATAGTTTTTGTTATCGTTTGATGTCTCTTCCCCAAGGTATTCATTTTGGAAATACTCAACAAACGAATTTTCAATTTCTGTTGCTTAATTTTCAAATTCTTCAAATTCTAACGGACTTTGATACTGATTGAAATTTTCTATCCTATTTTCCCCCATTTCTTGCATGTTATTGAAATATTCACTATTTTCATAATAATTGAGATATTCTGAGGTGTCTTCGAGAGACCCCCACGTGGATGAAACATTTTTTAAACCAAAACCAATATCGTTTTCATCATTTTCATAATCTAAATAATTGTATACTTCAGAAGGCTCTACAAAATCTATCAAATTTTCCCTATAGTTATATTCACCATAAATATCAGCGTATGAGCTATCTTCGGGTTCTATTTCTTGATATTCAACTGAATTAGAGATTTCATCATGCTTTAATAATTGATCTGGGTACTCGTATTGATTGAATTCTATTTCTTGTAAATTTTCATAATTGCTATTTTCTTCTGAGTAATAGTCTGGTGCATTTTCATAATATTCATCTATTTCTGGAAGATAAAAATAATCAAGTTGATTTGAAACTTTTTCAGATTCGCCAAGTTGATTTTCATTTTGAATTTCTGGAATGTTAATAATTGATTCTTGTGATGAAGTAATATTTTTATAAATGAAATCAATATTATCTTCGTTGTCATTATTATCTTGTTTCTCAAAAATTATGTTTATATCATCTTCTTTAACTTTTTGCTTTTGATTTGTAAAAACTATGTTTATATCATTCTCATTTTCAGTTTCATCTTTTTCCATTATGTACTCATTAGTGTCATAATGAGTTATATCTGGTATATTTTCCCAAAATTCAAATTCATAAGGATAATCAACTTTTGGTATATAGTGAATATAATCATATCGATCAAAATCACTTTCAATTTCATATGATTGCTCTAAAAGTGGTGAAGAAATATTTTTATAAAAAATATTTAAATCTTCTTCGTTCTCATTTTCTACATAGTCTTGTTGAATTGAATCTTTTTCATAATCATATCCTTCTTGATTGAAATATTCCTCCTTTTCCTCATAATCTTGTTGAATTAAACTTTGCTCATAATCGTAATTTTCTGATACATAATTTTCATTTTCATTATTTGAATTTAATTCAATCATAGCTGGTTCTAAATAATCGTAATAATTGTAATTATTGTCATATATTTCTTGCATCACATAATTATCTTCTAAATTTTCATAATATTCAAAATCATATGATTCATCAACGTTTGGAAAAGTTGGCATGTACTCTAAGTATTCATATGAATTGTAAAAACTTTCATTATCTGATTCTTGTTCTATATAATTGTATTCATTTAACTGATTTAACTCAATATCTTGTACAGGTTTTATTTCTACAGGATGTCGTGGAAATGAAATATTTTTTAATGTCATGTGGATATCATTTGAATTATCGTTTTCGGATATAAATGTAAAATCGTCTTCATCGCCTGGTTGTTTAAAAATAAAATTAAAGTCTTGATTGAAATCAGGTTGTAGTAAATTATAAATTATTTTCATATCAAAATCTTCATTTTCTGCAATTTCTTCAGCTGGATTATCTTCAAGAAATGATTCAAGTTTATTTATTATATTATTAACTTTTATTAATTGAAGACTTAGAAGTTTATCTTCCTCATCAATTATGTCTTCAATTGTTTCAAAAGCATCTCTTGTTTGATAAACATTTTCATTTGATCGGAATGATGATCTTCTTAATTTTTTAGTGTAGAAACATTCACTCATACAAGTTGGTAGATTCATGCATAATGCATGCTGTGACATTATTTGTCTTTCTGTATTTTTTCCATGAATATTTTTAAGTGATGGACATGTATTGTCATTAAGTGTCAAAATTGGACTAAATTT
This sequence comes from Polypedilum pembai, assembly GCA_014622435.1. NCBI lineage: Eukaryota > Metazoa > Arthropoda > Insecta > Diptera > Chironomidae > Polypedilum > Polypedilum pembai. Next base: position 38,314 of record JACWBX010002202.1, on the reverse strand, counting down.
GCTATTTCGCTTTTCTTCAAATACTTTTTTGACAGGCATCATTGGTATTTGTTCTAAATTATTTCCAGAAAGCTCACAGATGACTAAATTGTTATTGTTTGAGAAAATTGTTTTTGGTAATTCTTTGATTTTGTTATATTCTAAATTCAAATGCATAAGCTTTGGAAGAGTGCTGAAAACATCAACGTTAAGTTCTTTGATTTTGTTATAATTTAATCCCAAATATCTACATTCATTTAATCCTTCAAATGTCTTTGCATGAATAGTTTCAATACTATTTGCTGGAAGGTGTAATGAAATCAATTTTGTAGCTTCTATGAAAATTTTTGGTTCTAAATTTTTTAAAAGTTGATTGGTAATGAAAATTTTTCTCAAATTTTTGATGCGCTTAAAATTTCTGCCATCAATTTGTATCAAACTTGGTTGCTCCGTAAATATTCGTAGATCTTCAAGTTGTGGAAAAAAGTCAAAAATTCCCATAGGTAAATAAAGCATTGAATTGCTCTCTAAATGCAGAGAAACGATTGTATCATTTGTTTGAGGATAAATGGATACAACTTTTGATTGTTCATTTGAAACTTGAAGGTCGAAATTTATACACGTGACCTCATTAGATTTCCTATTGATAAGCTCACAATTTATAGTTATTTCTTTGAAACAATTAGAGAAATTAAATAGCTGAATGCTAATGAAAAATACAATTAATGCTCTCATCTTGAATATCAAAGCACTTTTGTCAAGAAAAATTGAAATTGACGAGAGTTGAAAGAATCAATTAGTAGGCGTGATAAATTAATAAATAATTGTAAATTATGACACATTAGGTAAAAGTATAGCTTTAATATTGCTAAAAACTAATTCACATCATATTTGATGAGGCATGTGAAGAAATTCAATTTTCACAGCTGCAGCTAAAAAAATTTTCCATGAGTTTTAAAATAACGATTCTGAATATTTTGAATTTGCGATTTTCAGTTTACACTCAGTGTTGTTTTGATTTAGCCGAAAAAATGCTGAAATTATTAAAGAGTAATAAAAACAGCTTAGTAAGAAATTTTTGTCGCCATATTTCAGTGACATCAACGTATCGTAAAGGTGCGGAAGTAACTCAGTTCAAAGAAAAATATGACGCTGTCAAAATACCTGAGAAAAAGCCTGCAAAAGAACCACTCGTGAAAAACTTTTTCCTTGCAAAAGTTGATCATGAATTAATGGCTTATCCTGAAGCTTTCTACGACACAAATGTATTAAATTATGCCACAGCAAGAAAGGAATTGTATCAGAATTATCTAAAAGATGAGATATATAACAATCCAAGTGATGGAAAAAATATTTACAAATTGTGCAATTTTGGAAGCTTCAATTGTGATGCAATGTTGACCACTGATCAGTTTTATACATATAGTGAGCCTGAATCAAACAATTTAGCCTACAATCATTTCCTATCGACACACAGAATAGTAGGAGAAACAATATTAAATGAAGCAAACGATGCCACTATATCAAAGTATTTGCCAAAAATGTCAAGAGGAGAATTAATCGGAGCAATTTGTTTATCAGAAAACAATCCACCTGTTAAAGAGAACAGACCATTTAATACATTTGCAAGAGAAACTGATAACGATACTTGGATAATCAATGGTGAAAAATCTCATGTTCTTATCAATGATTTGGGAACTTCACTGTTCTTAGTGATTGCATCAATCGAATCTACTGATCGAGAAGGCGATTTTCTAGAGAAACCTGCACTTTTTTTGGTTGATGGTAGTACTCATGGTGTCTCAATTGTAAACACACATACAACAGTAGGATTAAATGAAAAAGCATTTCAAGCTGTCAGTTTGAAGTTTAATAATGTTGAAATTCCAAAAGGTAAGAATTATGAACACTTATTACCTATGCATTTTCAACTAATTATTTCTTTTAATTATTTAGAAAATTTCTTAAGTGAAAACTTAAGAACATCAATGAATTTATTAAACCAAATGAGACTCAATGTTGGTTTACTTGCTGTTAATGGAATAATGAAACCGATGATAAATAAACTCACTGATTATTTCATCAACACAAGAATTCAAAACATTCACTTTAAGGATCTTGACACTGTCAAAGAACGTATTGGTCAATTAAGTGCAAGTTGTTATGCTCTTGAAAGCATGATTTACTTGACTGCTGGTCTCAAAGACATTTATCAAGATCAAGACATCGACGTTGAATGCGGTATTGTCAAATCATTCACTGTACAAACTTTAACACAGTTCATATCTGCGCCGGCATTTTCTGTCGGTCCTCGTGCTACTATAATTGATGAAGGATATGAAAAGCTGATACGTGACGCTATTCAATTGATAGGAACAGAAGAGCCAATCGAGACCTTGAGACAGTTCATTGGCCTCAGTGGTTTGAGCCATGCTGGAAAGGAGTTCAATGAACTTATTAAAAAGAAACGAAATATTTTGGATCACCCAATGTTTTTCTTTAATCGCCTTAAGCATGAAATTTCAATCGAAAATCCAAAATTAAAATTAGAATTGTGGCATTATTTGCATCCATCACTAAGACCAGCAGCAAATTATTTAGAAGCGTCAGTTTATCGATTACGTGCATCAATTGAGATTCTCTTAGGACGTTATGGTACACAAATTTTCAATCATCCTTCAGAAATTGCGAATATAGCTGATATAGCGACAATGTGCTATGCAATTTTTGCATCGAGTGCACGTGCTTCACGATCATATTGTGTTGGAATAAGAAATGGTGATCAAGAAATGTTTTTATCAAATGCTTTTGGTTATGATCTCTCTTTACGTGTAAAACAAATCGCACTAGACATTGATCGAGGTGAATTTGGCACATCAATGCATACTTATAAAGTTGTAGGAGAAAAACTTATGGAGAATAAAAAATATCACTTTGAACATCCGACAACTAGAAATTTTTAAAAGACACAATTGTGCAGAGCTAGATGAAATAAAAAATTTTAAAATTATTTTTATGACTTTTTAATTCTGTTCAATAAATTTGGTCAGAGTATTTATTGTGAAAAAATATTTTTTTATTGCATTTTGATGTAAATTATCTTTTAAATTAACTGTCTTGAGCAGAAAAGGAAATATCGAAGCATAAGAAATACCGATTAAAATTTCTTCTTTTTCTTCTTCACACGCTTTCATACGTAATATGAAGGTCATTTTTGTTATTGTTAAACGCGAATGTATTTGTGTGTCATATGAATAAGTGTCTTTCACTTTTACTTTCAATTAATATCATCTATCTCAAAACTTTACTCATTCATACATTGACTATTTACATTGCTTTGGGTTATTCTCTCATATGTGATTTTTATATTTTACTATTTGGGAAAAATGTTATGCAATTACAATTTTGAGAGCTTGAAAAAAAGAGAAGAAGAAAAAAAAAAGCTGATTGTTAAAGGTAAGAAAATGATTGCTGCTCAATATATCGCATAAAAAGAGAAGAAAAGAGACCCAAAGTAAAAAATAAGGCTGTTATATAAAAATGATGGCAGTCAGCTTCTCACTTATATATTTTATTATTGTATTTCGTTAATGCTTTTTGAAGTTGTTCCACAATGTAGGTTAGTAGTGTGAGCATGCTGATCTTTTTCTCTCTTTCCTTCTTTTGTTGTGCTTTCTCAACGTTGTGTTGAAAAAATACATAACGAACGCGTTCGATTATTATTGACATCTTTATTACTACTATTACATGAGCTTTTGACCACAATCTATACTCATCAAAAATGCAATTTTTCAAAATTTTTAAATTTAAGAAAATTTTTGAAAAGTTGGACAAAAACTTATTTGACCCCAAAATAAATTTATCACAAAAATTTAATTGAAATATCTATGACAAATGACATAATGCAATTTCATAACGTTAATATTTGAATTTACACGAAAAAGTTTTCTGATTGTGAAATATTTACAAGATAAATGTCGTGTTATTAAAAATTATTTAATAATCACTTTCTATAGTGTTTAATGCTGAAACAAGTTTAACAATTATAGATGATTCTAGATTAATGAATTACAATAGAATAATCAGATTTATAACAAAAGGAGTTTATTAAACAGTTGATGCAGATGTTAAATTGATTATCATTAAAACATGTGCTTTATTAAAAACACGTTTACGTAATAAATATTATGAACTCTAAAAGTATTTTTCTCCCCTTTGTACTCTTCTTTCCTTTTGTTTAGATAAAAAAAATTGTTTATTATTTTCTTTTTTGCACATTTTCTTTGAAAAAGAAAGCGCTATTCACTTCTGTTTAATTATATTGTTTGTTATTTGTGATAGGATATGGAAAATTTAGATTCTTAAGAGGAAATTGAACAGTTTGGTTGAGAATGCGTCACCATAACACACAATTTTTGGAAATTTTGAAATTGTCCCGCGAAAAATATGTTTACTTGCCGTGGTATACAAAAGGCTTAGGTTACTCGGGTCATATACGTAATCTCATCATATGTCAGATGATAGATATAGTTCTTTATTATATAATTTGAAGATAGATACATGTGATTAAACTTATAATTTTTGTGATATTAGTTTGACGACTTTAAATCAGTTTCGTTTATGATGATGAAGTTTTAGCCATTGTGTGCTTGATAATAATACTATCATGCGAGATTTAAGAGAAAATTTGAAAAGAAAACTCATTTAAAATGGCCAAGATTTTTGTTTTTAAAAAAGTTAAATTATCATCATATGTCAAGTTTTATTAAAGCATTTATGACTGTAAATAGTTCATAACAACTTAATCTCAAGCTATAGAATGGAAAATTTTTTAATATAAGCTCAATAGAATAAAGCTTAAACCATTCATTAAATTATTGAATATTCAAAAAGGAGTTGAGTGGCAAACACTCATACTTACTCATGCCGGCATTAATTGTTTTGTAGCATTTTTTCTTCTTCGTGTTGTTGCTTACACTTCTCTTTTCACTCGCTTATTTCTCAAATCAGCAGTTTGCTATTTTAGTCAGTTGCTCGCAAGCGCTCGTACAGTCAAGACATAAATCGTGAGTGAATGCATAGAAATTCAGCGGATTTTTAAATATTGACAAAAAAAACTTTTTTGTGTATAAAAAATCGAGTAAAATGAAGAGTAAAAGAATGAAAATATTTAACTTTAGTTTTTATTTTCTTGCATTTTTGTATGTCGCAGAATGCACTGAAAAGTTTACAGAAGACAAACTTATTATTTCTCAAATTATTGATGCAATAAGTGATTCTGATTTGTCCTCAAAGTGTAAAAGTGATTTGAATGCAACATTTAATGGATATCAAAATCATAAAGCATGGGCAATAGCAAGTAAGCTGAGATTTGAATAAAATTTATTAATGAGGAAGTGAATTAATGTTAAATGCACATTAATGTGTTTAGAACGAGAAGTAAAAAGTTGTAGAATTTATAATAATGTGGAAATTTTACAGCTGACTTGAAAAAATTCTAAGTGTAACTCAATGAATGAAATATTTTTCGAAAGCTTCAGTATTGCATAAGAAATTTAGTTTTAGCATTATTCTGTGAATGAAATTTTTTGTCCTTGTGTTTAATCATCGATTTTTTTGTTTTACTTTCCTTTTCTTTACTTGTTTGCGGTTCTGTAAGAAAAATGAATTTTTAGCGCTAATAAAATGAAAATTAATGGCAGTCTTAATAGTAAATTACTATAAAGTGTTTATGAATTCAAATTAAGTTACTTAAAATTTTACACGAAAATTATAATAATTTTTAAGATTTTAATAAATAAAAATTTAATTTGAGATGATAAAAAATTAAGAAAATATTACAAACTTTTCAAAAAATATTCAAATTTCAGGTCATGAGAATCTTTTTAAACAAGATAATTAAATCATTTCGAATTTCAGTTCTAATTAGTTAAATAATGTTCATTTGTATAATCAAAACTTCAAGCGAAAATTGTTTTAAAAAATTCTCTTGGGTTTGAGTTCGAATAAAGAATATAAAAATTTTTCATTAGAAATGTACAAAAATTAAAATTTTAAGAAATTTTTTAATTTAAAATTGGGAAATTTTATTTAAAAATACTAATAAGTCCTAAATTTTTTGATGAGCATAAAAAGCCTCAGTAAAGCTAATAATCAAAGTTTTTCAATTTTTAAAATTCATTAATCATCATTATTCCTTCTTTCTTTCTATAATGAGATTTTTTAAAAACATTGCAATTGTAAAAGAACAGAAGATTACATTGACATTAAATAAACATTTCATCAATCACAATTAATTATTACTCAAGTAATTTATTTTGTTGATCACAAAAGCTAATAAAACAAAAGTTTGTCAATTGAAATCAGCTAATAATTTGAGTCAATAAAAGAATTAAAATAGCCATCAATTAAAAATTGAAATATTCACACGTGAAAAGAGCTTAAAATAAGCATTGAATTGATTAAATGTGAGAAGTGTTTAGAATAAAAAAATACGTAGAGGAGAGTGTTGACATAAAAAATTATCAACTGATTTTTTACATTTGACGCCTAAAGCATTGTTCATAAATTTGATTGAGGATGTGTCGCGTGTGTTAAATGACGATTATGAAACTATTAATAGCTCTCTTTCACTATCATAATGAAAATTGCATCAATCTCTTCTTTTAGTGTATGATTCATCGGTCAAAACCCCCGTAGGAATTGAATATGGTGCAGAGTATCAGCTGGGAAATTTTGATCAATGCATGAACATTTCGACTAATTTTGATATTGATGGAGTAAATATTGAGCCAAAATATTGCTTATTGGATGTTAAAATTGATGATTATAATGTAAGAAGTGCAGCATATAGGAATCGTGAGGTGAGTTGAAATTAAATCTTGTTTATTAGCAATTTAAGTAAGTAGGGTCCATAAAGAGCTTAAAAGTTTTAATCCTTTATGTAAAATATAAAAATTATTAAACTCTTAAGTCATTAATCTTATTCAGACATTCACTAAAATTTTTTTTAATGCAATAATTCTTTTGAAATAATTTAAAGTGAACAATATATGTCTGATGACATTGAAAAACCAGAAAAAATTGTGAAGCATCAAGTCTCATAGGGCTTGTAGAGAAAAAAAGAATGTTGAATTTTTACTTTCGAATTACTGACCTATCACATGATTTCATGTCTTAAAAAACTTACTCTATACTTCGACATCAACATAAATTTTATTTCATATAAACTTTTATATATTCTGCTGATGTGCCCAGAAAAAAAACTTAAAATGTTCGCTGAACAAGAATAAAAAATGTCTACACAATACTTCTTTTTATTTCAATGTCAACTTTATTTTCTTTTTCCTCATGTTCTGTTTAGATTAAAAATTCAACTCTCATACATTGGGCGATTTGTGTTCCTTCTTCCTGCTCTAATGACGATGTAATACATTTTATGAAATTTATTACGGGACGTGATGAAGTTACTGTTGATCCAAAAAAGTGTCAAGTGAGAGAAACGTTGAGAGTTAGCTGGATTGATATTCTGTTTGGGTAAAATGTTTGAAAAACGTGTAAGTCTGAATCGAGTTTAATTTTTTGCTATTCATCATTTTTACAGCTTTACACTTTTGAGCTTTTTGTCAATTGTCGTGTTTTGCACAATTTGTCATACTGTCAAAATCTTTAAAGCGAAAAATGGACAATTGCGAAAGAGTGCTGGATGTGATGAAATTATCAAATCGTTCTCAATCATTAGTAGGTGATTTTAAGCTTTTAGTAAAATTTTGACTGATTTAAAATTTTATCACAACAGAAAATGTAAAGAAGCTGGGAAAGGAGAGCAATGACGAATATGGTTTGAGTTGTGTAAACGGAATAAAAGCAGTTGCAATGTTTTGTATTATAGCTGGACATGCTTTAGTTTTTCTACTAGGTGGTCCAATGCAAAACACTGAATTTTTCGAAAAGCAGTCAAAACTACTACAAAATGCTTTCATTCTTAATTCACCGCTGCTTGTTGATTCGTTTTTACTGCTGTCGGGTTTTCTATTTACGCGACTTGTTCTTATTGAAATGGACAAAAGAAGAGGAAAAATTAATTTTCTTTTGATATACATTTTTCGCTATATAAGGTAAAATTTTAAAGTTTAATATATTTTAAATTTTTTTATTGAAAAATTAACAATTTAGATTAACGCCTGCATATATCATGATGATTGGTCTTTATTCAACGTGGTTTATAAAAATTGGTGATGGACCATTGTGGAAACAGCGAATTTCATTAGAACAAGAACGATGTATTTCATCATGGTGGAAAAATATTTTGTACATTAACAATTATTATGGAAATGATGCTCTCTGTTTGTTTCAATCTTGGTACTTGGCAGGTGAGTTGATTGAAAAAATTATTCAGAATTTTTGATCTTTTCGACCTTCAGTAACTCAGTAAAACTTTTCGATATTATTCTTCTTCTTTGATTGCACATTGATGATCGTCTTAAATTATTATTGATGCGCTCCCTGCAGTGAGAATGTTTCTTTTGTTGCTGCTGCTTCCACTTTAAACTGCTAAAATTTCTCATTGATTTTGGTTTTAAAATTGGCAATTTTGAATGCTTTTCACGTAATAGCGGAAAGGATTCTGTTGTTAAATTTAAAATTGAAGGAACAAGCTTTGGTTCTTTTGAATCTACAAGAAATTTAGTTTTTGCAGCCATAATTAAACTTAAAAAATTTTAAAAAAAATAATTTTCAATGATATAATGATTTAAATTTTTTTCTTCTTTGACAGCTGATACTCAACTCTTTATTCTCGCACCATTATTAATCTATCCATTATGGAAAAATAGAAAAATTGGACTTTACCTTACTGGATTTGTTGCTTTAATTTGTATTTTCATTCCATTTTATATAACTTACGTAAATAATTTAGATCCAACATTTATGATATTTCAAGAGTAAGTTTTTTGGATCTAATTAATCTTTCTATTGTTCTTAAACTTAAATCTTCCTTTTATTTATTCCATAGAGAAATTTCGGATTTATCTGCGAATGATTATTTTATTAACACATATGGTAAAACTCATATGCGCGCGATCTCATATGTTTTTGGAATCTTAGCTGGATATATTGGATATTACGTTTATAAGAACAAGTGAGTGACGTTCAAAAATCTTAAAAATTTATTCTAGAAAGAGTGCTATTATTAAATAAGTACTCTATTGTTACTTTTTTAATAAGTATAATTGATTATGAATAATTTTCTATGATTTACCACTTGAAGCTGTCTTAACTATTACGCACGAATTTTTTTTCACAGAATAACAATACCGAAAAGAGTTAGAACATTTATGTGGATTATTTCATTATCCGTTGGCTTTATCTCAATGTATTATGTCACACTCTTTTATATTCCAACTTATCATTCAACTAATCTTGAAAGAGCACTTTATAATTGCCTTCATCGATTGGGATGGGCAATTTTCACTGGATGGTTAGTACTGGGATGTGTGACAAGCAAAGGAAATCCTCTCAAATCATTTTTCAATTCATCATTTCTTGTGCCATTGAGTCGATTAACTTACTGTGCATATTTAACTAATGGCTTTATAGAACTTTATTTAGCTGCTAGTGTGAGAACATCAAAATATATGAGCATTCCTAGTTTGGTAAGATAATAAGGAAAAATTTTTGAATTAATTTTTAAAACACTTAATCATTCATATAGACTGGTGAAACTTTATCACATGTTTCTTTAACCTTCTTGGCTGCACTCATTCTTTGTCTGATGTTTGAATCACCAATTCATGGTATTGAGAAAATTCTTCTGCGGCGACATGTGCCTTGTGAAAACAAAACAAATGAGTCGAATGATCTCAGTGATTGTGCGATAAGTACTAGTAGTAGTAGTCATACGATAAGCACATCAGAGGCATCAGCATGAATGGAATTCTCCTCATAATCTATTTATTTTAATGATAGATGTACAATAACGTGATTTTAGAAGTAGTTTTTTTGTCAGTGGACCATTAATTTTAAGTAAATTTGTTTTATAATTCATATAGGAACCAGTTTCCTAATCTGTGGTGCCTGCTTATTAGCTTTTAAGATTACTAGAGTTAAAAATATTATTTTAGGCAAATAAAATTTAATTTTTTTGTAAGTAACAAGTTGTTTATGTTTTGAATTAAAAGGGAGGATATTCTAAGGAAAAATATCAATTTGCTTACATACACTGATGGTATCAAGAAGTCACTACATTCAAATACTGAATTTCCATGGTATTTTAAAATTATTATAAGCTTAATAGAATTCAATCTGAATGGCTCTTATATTCGAGGATAACGTGCATAAATTTTAAAATTATCAGTTTTTAATAAAAACTTATAAATTTAGCAAAATATTGACTACATGTGATTATTTTTTTCATACCTTCAGTAAGCGATTTTTACTTGAATATCTCCTCTTGATTATATTATTCTCAAATGTCAATATGTACTCTAAAATGCCATCGATTTGTGAATTTTAATGAAGGTTACATGTGAGATGATAAAGAATTTTCTATTTTCAGATCGGATGACTTTTTGTCATGTTGTTAATTGAAGAAAATCATACAGACTGAATCAATATTGAATTTTTTAATCAGATATAATATTTGAAGAGCATTTTTATTATTGAGAATTGTATGCATGGCTTGAATATTGATTATTGTCAAATTTAGGTGTACTCAAGCAATGAATTTGTAAAATTTTTATCAGCTGTTTTTCAAGTTTATAAACTTACATGTGCATTGTACTCGATTAAAGCGAATTTTTAGTATTGCAGATTAGTGTCTATTGAAAAAATCAAAGTCTGAAAGTCAGAGCCCGAACCACTGTGAAGCGTAGAACGCTGTATGTGAATTCTCCAATTTGAAGCGTATTCTATCACACAACGTGTCAGTCATCATTCCGTCGATACGATTAATTAAGACAGGGGATGAGCTTGACGTTTTTGTAATATTCGTCAGGCAAATTTGTTAAAAGATGTTTTTATCAAGTAACTTTAATCAAACTTTGCAAAATCATGATCTAAAAGTATTAATCCATCATCTTTTAATATTTGAATCAAAGATTTGATATTGAATTCAAAAAATTTCTCAATAATCAGATCAAAATAACTTCAAAATATTGATCAAATGTTAATTTGAAACCGAATTTTTACTAAACGCACTCTACCATATTTGTTTACATTCAGAAATTTTTTCATAAATTATCAATGTAAATAGCATTCTAACTGAATATAGAGTAGCTATTGCATAACTCCACGATAGCATAATTCATTTAAACGAAAACGTAAATCTCTAGCTATCGAAAATTTCGATTTCTCGAAAAATTTAAAAAATTTTAAAGCTGCATAATTAAAAGCATTGTGCATATATCCTGTTTGAGATGATTGAACTTTTCTAATAAAAGAATAGCTGAAAAACTTCCTGAGAATACAATTATTTGTACTATGGTGAATATCAAGTCAAATAAAGAAATTTCAAGTGTAATTATTTTTGGTAGAATAATCTTCAATAACCACTTTTCAATTTTCACACTACTTGAGGTGTTCATGCATGAACATGTGAATAGTGAAAAGTGATGATAAAATAATTTCTGATGTTGCATGACTTCATTGAAATTGAATTTTTTAATTATTATAAAATCAAGTAATAACATTTTTTTTAAACAAAAAAGAGAAAAGAAAGTTCTTTATTTATACGTCAATAACAAAAAGTGATTTTTAACAAAAAAAATTTAGTCGAGAATCATTGAACATTTTTCAACTTCAGTCCAATGTTTTTATGAGCTTCGATTTAAAAGCAAATAAACTTAAAAGCATCATTCATATAAGAAAAATGCAAAGATTTTTTCAATCATCTGTTACTTCCCATTTCCATCGTCTTGCATTCATGGCTTTTGGTTTTATCTCTATTTTTGCTTCTACTACATGATCTTCTTCTTCTTCATCTTTAACATTTCCATTCACATGACTGTAAGAAATATTTTTAGTAAGTTACAAATGTGAATGAATACCATAAACATATTTGCATTTCTTACTCGCCATTCACATGTTCGTCATATTCGTAATTAGATTTCTTTGGCTTGTATACAAAATCATCGTCATCATTTGCAAATATATTCTCAAAATCTTCTTCCTCTGCTTCTGACGTTTTATGATTGTTTTTTGAGTCATCAGTTGAGCCACTACCGAGAAGAAGTTTGACAATATTTTGTGCCGGTATATCGACAACTAAAGTAAATAGTACAGCAACCATAAATACAAGGCATGTCTCTACTCTGTCTAGATAAGAAAGAACATGAAATTCTTCACTACTTTTTAGTGTGCCACTAAAGTAGAAGAAAACGATGAAAATTATCAAATAAATTGAGAAAGAAATGCGACTGATGAAAATCATAAAACGTGAGCTTAAAAAATTGTTAAGTTTCCAACTTTCATCGCTATGACATGCAAAAATAATCCATGAGATTGAAAGAGCCCATAATAATGGTGCAAGTGCAGAATATTGAGCTGCAGCTGTTGGATCATATTGATAGTCTTTGTGTGATAAATTTGATGGTTTATAAAAGCACCAAACAATTCCAGCTAATGTTGCCAACCAACCACTTGCTTTCACTCCTTCAGCAAATTTTACTTTTCCAAATTCTTTGATTACAATTCCAAGAGCGATGCCAATTAAATAAGGTGTTGCACGATGCAAAGCAACAGAGAAAGATAAGTTGAAAGTTCGATAAAGTTGACTTAGTCTGAAAAGGGATAAAAAAGTTATTAAAAGTTTTTGAAAGAAATTTTTTTTCTTACTTCATTCCATGAAAAACAACAGTTGATAATCTTGACTCAACAGTCGATGAAAATCTTGCGCCAGTTGAAAGTGTATGTAGAATGCCATAAATTCCAAAGCCATAAGTTGGATTCTTATAAATAAGCCACACAAGAAGTGGTGTGAGAATAAAAAGTTGAAAATCGATTGCTAAGTGATAAGTGTGAGATGCGCACTGGAATAAAAATTAGTTTAATAAATAAATTAGTCTACAATTTAATTCTCACCATGTCTTCGAAAGGGTAGAAATTTTGAATGAATAAAAAGTTTTTCCACATATTTTCTTGACAAAGTTCTGCATTTTTCGTAATTATATTCCATTGTGGACCAGTTGATAAATGTTCAAAAACAAAAGCATAAAATAAAAGAATAATAGATAGCGGCAATAGAAGTCTCAAGAATCGTCCAAAAAGTTTTTTAAGCCAAACAATTTTTCCACCATTTGAAATATCTTTGATTGCGCTAATTGATGCAAGTAATCCACTGATAATTAGAAAAACATCTTCATATAAAAATGATGATCGTAAAAACACAGACAAAGGAGAATTGAAAAATTCTGTAAATTTATTGCGATTCGTGTAAGGCACACGTCCCATTGGAATAAGTTTAAGTGAAATAAAGAGCAAAATAATTGAGATTGCTTTTAAACCATGAAGGCATTTGATTTCTTCGTCATCGTTCGATACACTCCATAGAGATGGTAAGTTTCGCTTAAGTGAAAAACATGAAAGAATTTTATTGGGCAGAGAATCAACAGACTTAAATATTTTGTTGTCCATTTTAACATCTGATGTTTGTTCTTGCTTTGTTTTGGCATTTATAATTGAACTGAGAAATGGCGAATCCAAATATTCATTCAATGTTGAGAGTACAACTGCTGACACAATGAGAAATATAACAAGGCTGTTGGAATAGGAAGAAATTTAGATAAAAAAATTTTATTTATTTATTAATTCTCACCAAGTTCCGAATATTTTCCAATCACTTTTGATCAAGTTGAGACTTTCTGCACTTTTACGCACATAGCAACTATCTCCATCAACACTAATATGAAGTTTAATGCCAGTTGAATTATATGGACCAATGAAAGATTCAAGAATGTTATCAGCATCATTATAAGTGCATGCTGATGGAAGACAAAGACCCCAATTGATTGTTGAATAACGTGGGAAAAAATGACTTGGCTAAAAATGTCAAAAATATTTTGAATTTTTTCTTTTAAAGAAGAATTAAAAACTTACATCATTAATAGTACTACGAATAAAATTTCTTCCTTGCATTAAATGAACTGGCAATTTAAGTTGATCGACGGCAGCAACTACATCGATATTTGCCAAACAATATTTTCCTTTCATTTTAATAGTTGTCGATTCAGTGATTTTTATTTTCTGTGCAATTTTAGTACACAAATCAAAATCACCCAATTGATTTACATTACCGCGTAACAAGCCAGAAGGAATTTTAGCATTTGCATCCATCATTTGAAGTGCCCATAATTTTTGTCCTCTCAATTGTCTTTGAAAAACTTCACCATATTTCTGACATTCTGGATTCCTAACTTTTGAATAATCAGGAACAAATGATGGTAAATTAAGGAGAAGTTTTTCAAATTGAACTTGAGCCAAATGCAATTCTTCCTTGCTCTTTTTTGGTTTAGGTTCTCTTTTTACAATTCCACTTTTTGTTGCTGTTTGTTCTTCAATTGATTCTGAAGTATTTGCTGTTTCCTCTAGTAAATTTTGTTTGATTAAATGTTCAGTTTTGAGTTTCTCCTGTTCGCGCTCCTCTTTAAGTAATTTTTGATAATTTATTTCATCTTCTTCAGAATCATCATAAGTATCAGTTGCATCATCGGTATCGTCATCATGAAAGTCAAAAATCAAGTTGAATGGTTTGCGATTGAAAATGTCGTTGAATGTATTTTTAATGACTCTCTTTAGAGTGCTTTCAGACTCAATTTCTGACAACTGTTGATTTGATTTCTCATCAGATTCTTTTCCACTTTCGTCAGTATCATTTTCGTCATCTTCGTCTAAGTCTTCATCACTTGACGTTATTTGCGAGTAACGATCTTGAATTTGATTTCGCGCCTCTAAAAAGCTCTTGAACTTGTCAAACATTTCAACAATTAGCGGCTCATCTTCTTCTGTTTCATCATTATCTTCCGAATCGTTCTCAGCTGACTCATCTTGATCATCATCGTCGTCATTTTCTTCACTCTCACTCTCTTTCTTAGGCTTGCTCTTAAAATAGTTTAAAAATTTTGAGAAAATAGATTGATTCTCTTCCTCTTCATCTTTTTCCTCATCATTCTCATCGCGAAATTGAGCTAATTTTGAGAATCTCAATTCTGGTCGCTTTTTAACTTCAAACTTTTGTCTACGCACTTTTGCAAATGATTTTATATCAACTTTTTCATCATCATCATCATCATCATCTTCACCCGAACCGTCATTTTTTAACTCTTCTTCATCATCGTCTAAACTAACTTTTTCCAATTTTCTAAATGGAAATCGAATTTTAGTCTTTGAGGCTTTGACAATATTTTTATCATTACTGCCACTGACGTCTTTTTTGAATTGAAAATTTTCACAATTCTGAACTGCGAGCGTCAGGAGCAAAAAAATTGCAATGAAAATTAGCCTATAGTCGAAATATTTACTCATTTCCCGAATTATCACATTTACACTCAAAGGGAGGAGAAAAATTTACTAAATTAAATTAAATTTAAAATTTTCGATTTTCAGTAATTTTTTGCGAACTTTACAAAAGAAAATTGTCGAAAAAACTGAAGAAAATTTCCTTGAGAATTTTTTTTCTGACATTTAAAAATAGAAAAATAATATTTTTCATTTTGTGAGAAAATTTTTCACTCTCAATTTTTTTTATCTCTTCATTTTATTTTCAAACAATTTTCTTCTTCCTGTTAGATATTTTGCAGGTTGGAGGAAATTTTCGCGTAAACAAATCAATTTGAATTTTTCTTTCATAATTTGCAAACATCTGTGAAAGCAACAAGTGTTTTTTAATGATCGTCATCATGCATGGAGAGAAATTTTATAAAATTTTGTGTTAGTTTTTATTTACATAATAATTTTTAAAATTTTTAATAAATTAATTTTTAAATTTAAAACTTTATCAAAATTTGACCGTTACAAAAATCAAAAACATAAACAATTTTCTTCAGTTATTTTCCCCATAAATTTTTCAAAAATATTTTTGTACAAAGCAATTAAAGAAAAAATTTTTGAGATAAGATTTGTAAGTCGCATTTTAGTGATAACTTTCATAAGTAGCTGTTCTATCGTGTATTGTATTTGTAATTGTAGTTTTTGTTAACATAGAAATCTTTTTCTGAATTGAAAAAAGTCAAATTAAAATTTTAACAAACAAACAAAATGAATAAAAGAATTGCCGTGCCAATAATTATCATTTTAATTGGTTTATTACTAACTCAAACAGTTGCATACATCGCAGCAATGCCGCTTAATCCAACACTTGGCTATTTGGCGCTCTATACAATTGTAGTTCAATGGATTGCATTTCTTCACGCTGGTGGTGTCATTTTTGGTAATGAAAGGACAGAAAAATACTATGATTTGATGGGCAGCATTACATTCATATCAACATTAGCACTCAGCATTTATTTGTCTCCACGAGCTTTATCAACAAGACAAATTATTTTATCAGTTTTCGTTGCAATTTGGACATTGAGACTTGGCTCATTCCTGTTCTACAGAATACACAATAATAATGGAATTGACTCAAGATTTACTGAAATCAAGAAAAATAATTATCGTTTCCTGATGGTTTGGACTTTACAAGGAATTTGGGTATTTTTGACTCTTCTTCCAGTTCTGATTCTCAATCAATCAACTAAAAGAATTGAATTGAATTTGCTTGATTATTCTGGATTCTTGCTATGGATTATTGGATTTATCTTTGAAGCTACTGCAGATTATCAAAAGTTTACTTTTCGTTCAATACCAGAAAATAAGGGAAATTTCATCTCATGTGGCGTATGGGCTTACAGCAGACATCCGAATTACTTTGGAGAAATTTTATTATGGTTGGGCATTGCATTGAGCAGTTTTAGTGGATCCAAATCATACAGTGTCTTCATTTCACCTGTTTTTGTTGCTTTATTGCTGATTTTTGTCAGTGGAATTCCAGCTCTAGAGACAAAAGCTGATCAACTTTATGCTGATAATGAAGAATATCAAATGTATAAGAAAAATACTCCTGTCTTGATTCCTTTCATTGGTCGAAAAGGAAATGCTAAATTTTAAACTAAAGATTTAGAGTAAATAAAAGACTGCTCAGGAAATAACCTGTTGTTCTTTCAACTGGTTTTTAAATTTTAAATCTGACATTCTTTTCATGTTATCATATGTCACCCTTCTTCTTTTTCTTGATCATCATTTCAGCTGTTGTTTGTTGATTCTTTAAACGTAAATAATTCAAGAGATTTAATTACCTTAAGTGTTTTTCTTCTTTAGTTTATTTAACACTGAATTATTATTTGACAAACAAAAATGTTATCAAAAGCGAAGTAAATTAAAATTTACTAATTTTTCTAATGACAGTGAAATTAAAAATATATTTTTATAGATTTATTATAAATTTAAATCATCATGCTTTTACACGATCATTCACAAATAAAACAAAATCCGAAATAAAAATGATTAGTAAAGCTTTAATAGGAAATAAGGAAGATATTGCATACCGTGTACTTAAAAAATGTAAAAAACTTGGAATTCGAACTGTTGCTGCGTTATCTGATGTTGATGCAAAACCACAAGGACACAAAGTTTTATCAGAAAATGCAATTAAAGATATGGGAGTTAAGAATTCATTGAAATATGCCATGTTAATGAAAGGTGCTGAGAAAATTGGTTCGATGATGATCAAAGCAGTTCGAAAAGAAAAAGAAGGAGGAGGCAAAGGAAAGTCATTTACAAAGTCTTCATAGTGGATCAAAAATCGAAAAATTTCTTTTTAGTCTTAAAAAACATATTTCAAATGTTTTTATAATATCAAAATTTTCGAGTTCTGGCTTCACTGTGAATTTTAGATAAGTTTTTATTTTAACTTTTATTTGTTCTTACAGAATCAGAAACACCATCTAAACTAAAGCTTTTATATTTGGCGCTTTATGCAATTTTACTTCAATGGATTGCATTTTTTCATGCTGGAGGTATTTTTGGTAATGAAAGGACAGAAAAGTATTTCGATTTGATGGGTAGCATAACATTCTTATCAACACTATTACTCAGCATCTACTCATCACCACGAGCTCTGCTAGCAAGACAAATAATTTTATCAAGCTTTGTTGCAATTTGGACATTGAGACTTGGCTCATTTTTGTTCTACAGAATACACAATAATGATGGCATCGATTCGAGATTTACTGAAATTAAAAAGGATAATTATAAATTTTTGATGGTTTGGACTTTACAAGGAGTTTGGGTGTTTCTGACTCTTCTTCCAGTCCTCATTTTGAATCAAACTGTTAAAAGATATAAAATGACTGTGCTCGATGCCTATGGATTCTTATTATGGACACTTGGTTTCACAGTTGAGGCAGTTGCAGATTATCAAAAATATAATTTCCGTTCAATACCAGAAAATAAGGGAAATTTCATGTCGAGTGGAGTTTGGGCTTACAGCAGACATCCAAACTACTTTGGAGAAATTTTATTATGGCTGGGCATCGCATTGAGCAGTTACAGTGGAACTAAGGCTTTAAGCGTCTTTATTTCACCTATTTTTGTTGCTTCATTGCTGATTTTTGTCAGTGGAATTCCAGCTCTAGAGAAAAAAGCTGATCAACTTTATGCTGATAATGAAGAATATCAAATGTATAAGAAAAATACTCCTGTTTTAATTCCTTTCATTGGTCGAAAAGGAAATGCAGATTTTTAAATGAAAAAGCTAACTCAATTTTTCATACTGGTTTTTAAAAATTTAAATTTGACATTTCTTTCATGTTATCAACTGTCATCCTTTTCCAGCTGTTGGTTACATATTAAATTTTTTTGTAAAAATTTTTTTTAGTTAGTTTTAAATTCTTTATTGACAATTTTTAACCGTAAGTTATTTTAGAATTTTCAATTTTCTCAAACTTTGATGAAAATTTTGAAAACCAATTTGAATTTGTAAGCATGAAAAATTCCAAAATAAAAATTTTATTTAGGTGACTTGACACTGAATTATTACTTGACGTACAAAAAATGTTATCAAGAGTGAAGTAATTTAAAATTTATTAATCCTTTAGTGACGATAAAATTAATAATTTATTTTTTAGATTTCTTACAAAATTAAATCATCATGCTTTTACACGATCATTCACAGTTAAAACAAAACCCGAAATTAAACCAATTAATAAAGTTTTAATAGCAAATAGAGGCGAGATTGCAGTTCGTGTGATTAAAACATGTAAAAAACTTGGAATTCGAACTGTTGCAGTTTTTTCTGATGCTGATGCAAAATCACTGCATGTGTCGATGGCTGATGAAGCATATCACATTGGTCCTGCATTGTCGTCAAAGAGCTACTTGAGGGGTGAAAAAATTATTGATGTCGCACATTTAGCTGGTGCTCAAGCAGTTCATCCTGGCTATGGTTTTCTATCAGAAAGTGTTGAATTCTCTGCATTGTGTGAGAAATCTGGAGTAATCTTCATTGGTCCTCCTGAAAGTGCAATCAGAGACATGGGAATAAAAAGCACATCGAAACATATCATGACAGCAGCTGGTGTTCCATGCATTATGGGTTATCATGGTGAAAATCAATCAGATGATTTTTTAGTTCAAGAGGCTGAAAAAATTGGTTATCCATTGATGATTAAGGCAGTACGTGGAGGTGGTGGTAAAGGAATGAGAATTGCAAACACACCAGAAGAATTTTTACCTCAACTTCAAAGTGCTCGTACAGAATCAGAAAAAGCATTTGGAGATAGCACAATGTTGCTTGAAAAATATGT
>JACWBX010002201.1:0-11831 GCA_014622435.1 Polypedilum pembai | reverse complement strand
AACACAAAAAACTGCGAGTCTCTAGCTATTGTAGTTTTCGAGATCTCGCGCCTCACCCAGCCAGCCAGCCAGCCAAAGTGAATGTATAAGCTTCTTTTTTTTCCAAAAATGCGCTAAAAATATGTGTGTGTTTAGGTTAAAATAAAATTTAAAATGGAAATTCTATTATTATTTTGAACAATTGAACTGTAACATTTAAATTAAAAACATGTAAGCTTTTTTGATCGGTTTATGTTTTTCTAAATGAATTTTTCATTTAGAATGAATTTGAATTTGGCCAGTCAGAGGCTCTGACTCAGAGCTATTGAAATAGCATACAAGCTACGTAGATTGATGCATTTTGTGTCTTAATCCTAGCCTTTTCTTCTACTAGATAAATGATATTGGTAGAATTGACTGTATATTCTTGCATGCTCGGTGTAAACTTTATCAAAAATTAAGAATATTTTTAATATTTTCCATGTAAATTTATGAATTTCACTGCTCTGTTGATAATCCTTTTCCGATTTGGTCTAAATTTATACGTACAAGTATTATGTTTGGATATCTTTCTATATATTCTTCTATTCATTGATTTTTCAAAGATTTCTTTGCTTTAGCTCTAAAAATATGAAACCTCTAGGTTATTCATCAAAATCTGTCACTGACACTTAATTCATATCATGTAAGCCAAATATAACTTTATCATAGAAAAAGTAACAATAAAATTTTTCAATAACTATTAATTGAATTTACAATGAAGATAAAATAATTCTAAAAGTTCCATAGTCACATATTTCTCAATCCTTTATTGAATAATGAACAAAAACTTGCTTAAAATAAATTGAATGAAAGAATTGAAATTGAATAATTTAATAAAATGTACATAAAGGAATTTTTTTCTGTTAAATTCTGCCTTCATTTTCGCTATTAGTATCAAGTGGGAAATAGCGAAAGAAGAAAGATAATATAAATTGCTTCAATAAAATTTATCGCATACATAATTTATATCACGTATCTTTCAATGTTTTCCTTATCCATTTTTTCATGCTCATGTGTTATTATAAAAATGTACTCAATTCTATTCGACTTCATTTTTCTATCTTTCTTTACAGCAACGTCAAACGAATCGACATCAGCAGCTGTTAAATTTATTTCTACATCATTGTCATCGTCTACGTCTGCCTCAGCATTGACAATGGATTCAGAAGAAGAACCTGCAACTATCGGTGTCATTTTGACTGAACAAAATTTATTTTCATCAAATATGTCAACATCAGTGATGACTCCAACAAGACCCTCCTATACCGCTTCATCCTTTCATCACCACACAACAATATCATTGCTCTCAACGTTGCCTAGCTATTTGAGATATTTCTACAATAAAAATAATAATAATGATAATCCGCTTAAGCAAAAATACTTTTCCAATGCAAAGACGAAACGCTCGGCTGAGCAAGATCGAAAGGAATGCGATCCATTCATTGTGGGCGATGAAGGAATGAAGACATTTTATAGTCCTGGCTACCCTGGGGAATATACCAAAAATATTAGCTGTGTTCGTGTTATTGAAGGTATTTACATTTTTTAACCGTTCAAAATTGATTACAATTAGAAATTAAATTAAATAATTCATTCAACTAAAATCTATAAGAAGTTTTTCACTAAAACAAATCTAATGAGCGACTTACTTGAAATAAAGTTTTAAATTTTTTATTCCAAATATAAACAACTCTGTTTTTATAAAAATTTTATTTCATTTCTAAAAGTTTCTGCGAAATTTTTTGTCAACAAAATCTTTTATAAGATACGAGTGCAGAAAAAAAATAATCTTTTGCATTTGAAAGTCATTGAAATTTAATACTTTGTGTCTTAAAAAAAAATTCAATCCCTTCAAGAGTTGATTGACTTTGATATTTTAAAGCTTAACTCAAATTGGGTTAATGACGCGAAAAATCTTCTAAGAAGCTTAAAAAGTTATCATTATCATAATATTGTAATTAATTTTCAAACAACAACAGTCAAAAAAAGTTGAACGAGTTGAAAAATTGAATATTAAAATTTAATCTCAGAGACTTTATCGCGTCACATGCATAAATTTCACGCCATAAAATATCATCAACAAAAAGTGCCTACATCATGTCACATTAAAGTCACGTGGATGGAAATGAATTTATATTTACGCTCATAATTTTTTCATGTTTACTCTCACTTGTTCGAGAGGTTAATATATTAATGTTATGCATGAAGAAGAGAATTTTAGATGCCTCCCTAAGCACTCTCAATTTAATTAATTCCTTCTTATGAATTTCCATACATTCAATTACAGCACCACTAGGATTTCAGATCCGGCTCGATTTTCGAGATTATTTCCAAATTGAGCCATCGGATGATTGCAAATTTGATTATCTCGAGGTGAGCGAGTTTTTATTATTAATTAGGGAATTAACATGCTGAAAAAATTGAATTTTAAATTCAGATCAGGGATGGAGCGCATGGATTTGGCACATTGCTTGGTCAATTTTGTGGTCATAGCTTTCCCGATGTGATAACATCAAAGGACCGCTTCCTTTGGCTTCGATTTAATTCGGATGAAAATATTGAAGACAAAGGCTTCAAAGCTGTTTACGAATTTATTCCACGACCAACATCTGGTAATTATATTATTCCATTCTTTGAATATTTGTATTTCATTTGTCCAGATTGTCTCAATTAATTTGTTTTGATTTTACCAAAAGCAAGATCTGATTGACAATATCTGAAACAAATAAACATTTTAGAAGAATATTCATTGGTTTAAAATATAAAAACAGTTTAATTTATATTTAAAAACATTTTTAATTGAGACAAGCTGGATAATTTAATATGTGAATTTTGTAAAGAAGTAGAAGACATTTCACCTGTACAAATTCATTCAATTATTTATTTAATTAATTAAGTTACAACATAAACCTCCATTTTTCTTCTTCTTCATCTTTCTTCATTTTCACGCAGTCATTTATGATGAGACAAACTGCACAGTTCATGTGGGTGGTTATGAAGGGCATATAGATCATACGATGGTGAATCCACAAAAGCTTGAATATGTAAAGAAGCACAATTTGTCATTAGATTGTATGTTCATAATTACGGTGGATGAGAATTGGAAGGTAAGCGGGGTATAGAGGAAAAAAGGACGAAAGCTTATGCTTACATCTCTTTTTACGATGTTCATTAAAATTAATTTAGGATAACTTCATTTTCTCTCTTTCTCTCTGTTTCTATATCTTCCTCTCTTACGCGCAGATTTTATTAAAATTTGAAGAGTTTTTGCTGAAGAAGCCAAACGAGTGTGAGAAGAATTTCATAGACATCTTTCCAGAGAAAACAGATCTACCGTCTAGGTGAGTAAGCTTGATTGTCATGCACTCTCTTCAGTACAAGAAAAGTAAACATTCATTAACCTTAATTAAGTTTTGCCATATAATGTTGGGAGGATACTTTGCTCACACTTATATTACATGGCAGTAATATTATTAAGCTTATTGTTGTTATTATTGTCGCTTTTGCTGCTCTCTTACTTTCAAGAGGACTCTTTTTTTCCCTTTTAATACTTTTCATGCTGTGAATGCTTATTTAATGTATGTATGACATTGAATAAAAAGCTTAATTTAGAATTATTCTCTTGTCTCGTCACACTTACTTGCTAGTTCAGTTAGATTTATGAAAACGAAAAGTTTTTGAATATATTCAATGAGAAAATACCTCATTTAAATATTATCGAAAAATCATAAAGTAAAGAGACAAACGCTTCAGTGATTAAAAAGCTTTATTGAAATTTAAATATTTAAATAAAAATAATCCTCAGAACGGATAAATTTTAATCAATTTGGATTAGCATAAATCTCATTAAATTATTTCCTGAAGCTAAAAACTTTCATAAATGAATTAATTTTTAATCACGAACATTGAAATCAAGATTTTTTCAATCAAAGGAATTATTTCAACGTGCAAGGTGAAGACATTTTGCATTGTAAACGATAGCTAAACAGTTTTGTTTTCGATTAAATTAAAACTGATGAAAATAAGTTTATTTGCAACGAAAGATATCTGATTGCTACTAAATTGTTCCTTACTAAAATTGAACAAACAAGCGACATTAGCGTGACTGCTTTAAATTATTTAAACGTTTTGTTAAAAGAATTTTCTAATGTTTTGTTTACTATTTTTGCTATAAAATTCCTGTCAAAAACTCGTAAAAATAAGCTTGAAATTGATTAAATTAGAAATAGAAGTAATAAGCCTAAATTAAGCAGAAACAGAATAGATACTACTAATTTTTTAGCAAAAACATTGAAATATTGAATAAAATTTAATTTTTTGAAGAAAAGTCAAGAAGAAAGAACTTGAGATGATGGTTTTCAATATTTCCATAGTGAAGGATAAGAAGTTGTATATTAATGCTCCAATTTGAAGAGTTTAGCATAAGACCACAATATGGCATATGAAAACAAGAAATGAATTTAATATTCTTGCAATATTCGTTTTTTAGTTTTATTTTATTATTGTTTAAAATGATCCAAATTCTTTTTCCTTGGAAATTGATATAATCCTAAAAATCGTCAATAACCAAAGGATTTTTATCTCGTTGAACTATCACTATATTAAATAATGATTCTCATCATGTTGCAAAACTTTTTAATTGGAAGAAATTCAATGTGAACATGTCCTTCGGCAAAATTCAATATTATAGTTTTTCATGAAACTTTAAGACTTTTTCTCAAAAGCGAAAGAGAAGAATCTCATTATAATTTTAAATTAGGCCACTTAATATGCTGCCTTACAAAATGAAAAATAAGGAGGAGAATTTTCCAATCAGTAAGCATAAAAAGAAAAAGTCAATATCATAGATGAAAGCCATTTGCTCTTTATAGAAAAATTAAAAGAAAACAGAAAACTTTTTTTTCCCACTGACATTAATCCGGGCTGAAAGTATTGACCTGTTCATATTCACATAAGTGTCAATTGCTTAGCTCAAATAAACTTATGATTGCTTTGCCATAGTGCCAACAATTGCTTATTGAGCTTCCATAAATTGAATATTATTACCATGACATTAACTACGACTTTTTTTCCAACAATAAAGAGCGCCATGAGAATGTATAAATATTGATTTTATATAGAAAAAATTGATGAATATTCATCAACGTTTTGAACATTCTAGTGGGAATCTACTCTCGTATTGAATCTCACTTTTATATTCATAATTCTTTTTTAAATATTCATCATTTAATGGCTGTGATGCTATGTGATATACACTGGAATGAAAATATAATGTAATAGCGTAAAAATTGAATTTTATTCTCTTTTTTGTTGCTCATTGCCTTGGGCAATAAAGCATATAAATGGTGCCGGAACAAAAAAGTTTTCATATTATAAATGCAGTGTAAGATGCTAAAGCTAAAAAATTTACATGAATTGCAATGTTGGGAAGCAAGAAGAAAAGAAAAGCAAATATTGATTCTTAAGTAACTTATAAGAAGATGCTTATGCAGATCTTTATAGTAGTTTTCTTTTCATGATAAGGAAACTTCTTTTTGAACTTGTGATTGATTAAAGATTTTTTTTAAAATTTCAAGGCGAAGATTTTTCATGAAAATATTAGCAGAATTTTAATTGATCATCATTTATAGTTAAATATAATAAACATTAAATGAAATAAAATATTTAAAATTTTTTGTTTTGATTTCTTTGTTTACTAATTCAACAATTAATTTAAAAACGATTGAGGCAAAGTTTTTTTTATATTTCTAATGCTTTTTTATAAAAAAAGATATTAACTGATTTCTAATCAAAGTAATCAAAAATTATAAGAATTTCATCTTCTTTCTAATCAAAAATCTCACTTCTTTCATAAACAAACCAGCTAATTGCCCAACCTAGGCCAATAAAATATTTCTTTCATGGGAATACAAAATCATTCTTTAATTATGCAAATTTTTTTGCCTTTTAAGCATCTTTTCATTCATTTTTTTTTGCTTCTTTGCTTCAAGTTTATTAAAGAATGCCCTTATGTTACCTACTTTTTACACATGAAGTTAATTTTGTAAATCTGACTAGAACCAACAATCTTTTCACTTTGTGCTTCAAGCGCGAATCTCAATACAGAAAGAAAAACACTAAGCAATTCTTTTTCCTCAAAGTTAATATTTAATGCATGATTTCGTACTTCCTTTCATGTTTTCGCTACTGCTTTCTGATTTTGTTACAACAATTCCATAAAATAAAAAACATAAAAGTGAGAAAAGTTTTTTTGTTTGAACTTTTTTTTATCAATGGCCTTCTACAAATACAAACACACACACACATACATACACAAATATAAACTCATTCAAAGCAAAGATAAAGTGAGTGGTATGAAACGAATGAAAGTGAGAAAGGCTTTTGGCATACTATCGAGATAATGGAGCAGAGAAATTTGTTTAAAATGAAAAAATTTCTATACTGCTTTGCTTATTTATTCATCTTTCTTTCTTCTTTTTTACAGAATAAAGAATTTTTGTGGTTCTATGGCCGACATGGTTCCATCGAAATCGAATATCGTTCATATACGATATTTTGCTGAAGCATCGGCAATCAATTCAACATTTAATATTTTATATACAGCTTTTAGGGATAAAGGAAATGCTGGTAAGCTTCGTTCATTCTTTCTCTTCATACATGAGTGTATGAGAATTAATCCATTTTCCATTTCTCACCTTTCACCTTTTCAAATACACACACTCACACACACAGAGCTCATACTCGTATCTGAAATGAATACCAAAAAAAATTTAAACCTTTTTTTCTTTCACTCTTCAGATTGCAATAAAGACGAGTTCGATTGTGAAGATTCAACGTGCATCAAGGATTTTTTGTATTGTAATGACAGAGAAAATTGCCGTTTTAAATGGGATGAAGCGCCAGAGAAATGTGCCGTGAGTTTAATTTCACTTGATTTTAATCCAGCATTGTTGAAAATTGTTCTAATTATCTACTTTATCCATTTAGCTGCGCAAAAATACAGAACAATCGGAACATGTTGTCATAATAATTATAGTATTTGGAGTAATTTTGACAATCCTCGCAATTGCCTTTGTTGTCAATTGCATGCGGAAAATTATACGCGATCATAAAATAATTCGGGTGAGTTGAAAATGTAATCTACGCCTACTAATTACTAACAGTGCAGAAGTAGTCAAATAGAATTTTAAATGGTATAATTCTGATTCTCTCTCGTTTGGGCTATTTATTTCAATGAAAAGATTATTTATTTTTATGTTTTGTTTTAAAAACTTTCATAATATATCATTATTTGATGATTTAAATATTTTATCAAAAAGCAAATTTGCAAAAATAAATGCTGTTAAGATTATTTTAAGACAATAATAAAAATTCTTTTTAATGCAAAAATATAACCAAAATGTGAAATTGTTGAAAAATGAGTTTTTTATTTTTCTATAGTTTTTGTCACTTTTTTCTTGTTGGCATTTTTTATTTTTAGTCATAGAGTAAAATCTTACAGAGTTTTGATTTTCGTTACTTAAAACTACAATACAGTCAGCACTTTTTAAATTTTAAAAGATTTTAGTTCAAATTCCTTCAGGTGTTCCGAAAATTGATGGTAAATTTTAGTTATTTGAAATTATTTTTATGATTGTTCTTTGAAACTCCAAATAATTAAAAAGCTAAATATTTAGTTGTAGGAGCTCAACCATCTTTAAATAATTATTCTTAAATTTCTATAATAGAAAATAAGCTCATAAAGTTTAGCATTGAAAATGATCAAAATGTTTTATTACAAAATGAAAACTTTTACAAGCGGTTTAAAAACATTCAAAAAACTTTAAAAAATAATAATATTCGTTGGGACTTAAATTTCAGTTTCCATGAAACTTTTTCATAAATATTGAAAAACTTTAAAAATTTAGTTAACAAAATGAAATGCATTGTAGATTTGCCAACAAAATAGAATTCAATTAAGCTTTTTTTGCATTACATATTCAATATTTACCATGAAGGTGACACAATTTTACATATAATCTTTTTTTTTTGAATAAATTTGAATCCTTTGAGTGATTTGAAAGAGCTTTTTATCCATTGCATCAAAACTTAATTCAATTTTTTCAACGTTCACTGCTCTCATCATCAACAGTAAAAGCTACTGTTACCATAAAGTCTCTTAAGAACACAAAGCGAGAGTAAAAAACTCAATAATTTTTCGCTAGTAATAAATTATGTAAATCATGAGTTTATTCATAGCTATTGCAACATTTTGCTGCTCTTGCTACTGTTGTTATTCATAACTTTCTACATGAAAAGTTATAATTTAAATAAGCTCAGGCGAGTACGAGTAGATGAGAAATTCTTTTAGGCAGGCAAAAAAACAACAAATGTGTACAGTAGTATAGATGCCTCATGGCAAGTTTGAGCACACAGAGACACAGAGATATTTAAATAAGGGGAAAGAATAAATTGAGTGTTATCAGCACAGCTTTCCTCTCTCGCTTGCACACACACATGTCAGGGGAGTTAGTTTGAAACTCGCATCAATTGTACGAACTGTCCACACATAGATATGGTTGGAAGAGTAAAAGCCCTCAGGATAATTTATATTCCGTCATTAAAGCGCGTTCGTGCTTATAATTTGGTTGAAATTATATGAAAATTTTCTACTATTGCTTCTGCCAGATTGAAGCGAAAATAAAACAATGAACGAGAGTTAATTATACCAATTAAACATTTTATAATTCCATTTTTGTCTCTTCATTAACTAATTAATAAAAATTTATATTGCAGGATCATATCCGTCAATCACGTGAAAGTAAGCTAGACGAGTTGGGTCGACATTCGACAAAGCTTACAAAATCGAGAGAAAATATTGCAATGCAACAGCTGACAAAACTTCCACCACCAGCATTTGATCTCGACTCGCCGACATCGCTTAATCTGATGGACAGCACTACAAATCATTATTATCGCGATGCCAATAATGGTGCTAGAATTATAGATAGTAAAAATGATTTAAATTTAAGGGAACAAGAGATCAAGAATATTATGGACGCGTCCTATGATGTCGATGTTGACCGGAAGGACGCCGAAATGTGTGATTCAGCGTGTCAGACACGGTAATTAATCATACATACTCAATCGATTGACACTTTGGAAAAGTTTTTGATACTTTGTGATGATTGATGGAGAAATAATTGTTTTGTCGAATTTTTGGAAAAAAAATCCGCTATTATATTCACTTTGGCCGTTCGGCTGGCTGGCTGTTCGGCTGGGCGGCTGAGATCTCGAAAACTATAATAGCTAAAGACTCGCGGTTTCTTTTAAATGAATTGCACTATCGTGTAGGTGTGCACAAACTACTTTATATTGTGTTGAAATGCTGTTTAAATTGATAATTTACAGAAAATAATTTCCATTGAAAAATTTTTGTAAACAAATGTGACAAAGCGCGTTTGTAAAAATCTGATTTCAAATTTATATTTATTTTAGAATAGTTTTTTAAAAGAAATTTAATTCCTTTTTACAGCTTTACACTGAAAACTATGAATATTTCAATTTCTTTAAGTTAATCTTGAATATAATTTAGACAAAAACACATACGAAACAGACATTTTTCACCAAATTTTCCTCATTTTGAGTTGAGATTCTTAAGGGGTTGGAACTGCGAAAAAATTAGGCGAAACGGGGCGAATTTTTAGTTTCTAAACAAATGAATAAAAACATCAAAAATTTTTGCTATAATGTTGTGTGACAAAATGTTGCGAAACAAGTGAAAAACGGGCGAACCTTCGACCCAGTTTCTAAGCCTCTGCTATAAGCTTCTTACTCGATTTAATTTACTTTAATTTAAATCGACTTATTTTTGAATATGTATTATGTAAATATAAATTATCTTTCAATTTCAAGCTATGACTATCACGCTTTGATTTTGCCAATAGACACTGACCTGCAATGCCAAAAATTCGCTTTAATCGAGTACAATGCACATGTACTGATTAATATCTAGTTTTGTTTGTATTTTGGCTCTTTCAATCATTTCCACATGAATATTTCCATCGTCTTCATCAATTTTCATTTTTGTTACGATTGGAATTGATTTTTTGGCGATGATGAAAACTAACCGTTGTTTAGGGGAAATCAACTGAAAATTTAAAAATAAAAATGACAGTTATTTGTCAAATAAATTTCATGTTAATATTTAATAAAAGTGTGAATAAGTGCGCTCAAATAATGTATTGGGCTCAATTGTAAACATCATATACGTTGGCATTGAAGTGTCAATATTGATTTTCAATTTACTCTTTCACTTTCTAACCAATCATTTTATTTTATTTGCTCACAACAGGGAATCGCTTTTCCAACCTGTATTTAAGAATAAAGTTACACAATCGCCCCTCCCAAGTGGTCTTCGATTCTCAACATTTGGTTATTTAGATTCATCGTCGACGCCGAGTCCACCACCGCCACCCAATATTCATTCAATTGTGAACGCTGTCGGCGCTGCTTCACTGAATCAACCAATTAATGTACCATGTCCGACACACAGTGGAAAAAACACATTGCCTCATCAGCATCATCAGCATTTGCATAGCCATCATCATAGTCATCGAATGCATAGCGGTAGTACAAATCAAACAAGCAATGACAAAGGTTCAAGTGCCAAAATTGATGAACATCAACCGCAGCAGCAGCAACAGTTAATGCTTGAAAAGTATTCAACACTTAAAAAAGATGATTCAAGATCGTATAGTGATGTAAGAAAATCAGCACCGGATGTAGTAATCATTAGTGGATGTACATCATCACATTGACGTTACTAGAGGAGAAAATTTGCTCACTAATTTATTTATTTTGTTTTCATAGATACATAAAGAATTAATAATTTATTTATTTATTTATTTTCTTGTCTGTTATTCATCTTCCGAGATGTACATTGCTTGCTTTTACATAATATATTCTAGAATTTCAGCACAGCTGGAATTTTCCATCTTCTAACCTTATTTGTTTTATACTTATAAAGCTGTCGTGCTATGATTCTCTTTCTCTCTCATTATTTGTGCCTATTCTTTTGATACACTTCACGTTTCAATATTAAGAACCAGTGGGGAGCATTTAGGAGAGAATGATAAATATTTATGCTATTGTGGAAACTCAATTTCATAATTTTTTTTATTTATTCATTTATAAAAGAAATTTTATTTAGCCAATTTGAATTTATTTGAATTTTTTCAAATAAATTAGCATAAAATGAAGTTTTATTTTGACCCACAAAAATTTTGAATCTTGTTAAAATTTATGAAATTTTAAATAATTGAAAATTAATTTAAAGCAATTAGGTTAAACGATCATAAGTTTCGACCCATTTTCAATTTTTCGAATTCAACTGTTTATATCTCACTTAATATTTGTCGGAATTCAATTCTGTTTAAAATTTTGTATGTAGCTTTTAGATTTCTTTCATTTGAAACATTATTCAGCACTCCACGTTGAGTCATTGAGTCACAATTTCGATTTGATTGCCAACTATAAGTATCGACCCACTAATCATTAGTTTTGACCCATTTTTTCATAAGTATCGACCTAGTTGTTATGATTCTGAATGTTTCAATTTTAAACGCATTATATCACTCCACTGTACTTGTATCCACTTTATTTATGCAGCAAAAGTAATTCTTAAGTAATTTTTAAGAAAATAACAGTTTAAATAAAAAGTAATTAAGGATTTTAGGAATTGAAAAATTTTTGAGCGCGTTTTGTTGCAATCGGTACAAAAATTGTTGCGCGATTTTCAGGTGAATTTTTGTAAACAAAATGGGTCGAAA